>PVJO010035119.1:0-10223 GCA_004026905.1 Hystrix cristata | reverse complement strand
AATAAAAAAGAGGCAGTTGAGGAAGGAAAGAGAAAAATGAAAAAAGAGAGATGAACAACACAGAAAACATTGGAAGTAGAAACTGAAACAGCAATAACAACTAAAAGAACAGGTAGAAGAAGGAAAGCAAAAGATAACTGAGTGAAAATGAAAAAAAATTTAAAAACAAATATATATATAAATATATATACACACATATACAGTGAAGTTCTTCTAATGTCCACAGACCTATGGTAGTGTCCAAGCCAGAACCCAGGTCTGTGCTGGTGGCCCCACCTGGAATGCAGTAGTTAGTGCTGGGTATTGTGCTGATCTTGGCCTCTGGGTTTCGAGTCTAGGGCACCGTTTTCACCCAGTGTCTTGCTGGGGGTCTCTTGGTGGCTTGTCCACGTCTCCTTACCATTTATGACTCCACCACTTTTCCTCAGTTGCTCGGGTATGGTTGGGTCTTCTATGTATGCACAGCCTCCTCCCCTCTCTCCTCTCTCCCAGGGCCAGGCTTGTGCTGTGTGGCGTATTTGCGGATATCAGGCAGAGGGGCTGCAGGTTGCTGTGACAGATATGGGACCGGGCTGTTGCTAGGCAGGTGTGGTTGAGGAAAGTTTGTCTCTGATGGATTGCAACTTTGTTCCCTTCTCTTTCTTTCGCCAGATGGCTGGCTGGCAACCGACAGCAAGGGTGCCCAGCCTCCCACGGCTGGCAGCATGTGTCCGGCGCTCATGTACCCTCGGGTCGGGAGTTGGTGGCCAGTGGTAGTGCAGTGCCGTGCGGGCACTCAGGCTCCCTGGAGTTGGTGGCATAGGGGTGTGGCTGTCCACGCAACCCCTGGCCGGTGACTGGCGGTGGCACCCCACAGCACGGGCGCTTGAGTCCTCCGGGGCTGGTGGCGTGGGCATTCCGGTCCCCTGGGGCTGGCGGCATTTGCATTCACGCAGCCAGACCAGCAGTGCAGGCGCTCTGGCGTCCCGGCTGGCGGCCAGCCACGTTGGTGTTCCGCTCCCTCCCACCAGCTGTAGCATAGGGCGGGCGCAGTTCCCTCAGGTAGCACCGAGAGCTATGTCACCGTTCTATAGCGTCCCATGTCTGTATCTCGCCTTATCGGTAGGTCTTATCCCAGTTGTTCTTGGAATAAGATTATCTGTCCCTCAGGATTTTCTTCTACCTGGGTTTTTGATGAATTTTCATGGGGCAAATCCGAAATAGCTCCTCCTCTCTTCAGCCATGTTGGATTCCTCCCAGTCTTCTGTTTTCTTCTGCAGAGGAGCTTCAGTCTTCACCATGGCCTTTGGCTGATCTGCTCCAGTTCCTTCAGACTTCAGAGCAGACTCTTTAACCCTCCACTCAGACCCTTCAGATTTCTGGAACAAACATGCACCAGACTCTGCAGTGAAGTTCCAGGCTTGCAACCTACGACTGGATCCTCCAGCTCTCCAGTCCACAGATGGCCATTTTGCATTCTTCCACCCTGATTCCACAAGTGGCTGCTGTGAGACTACTTCATAAATTATATGTGATTAACCCTATTCCTTTAGTGAACCTTACCTTGTGCAGATTTTGGTACCAAGACTGGCAGAAGAGAAACAGAATAGCAAGGATGCATTTTTCTAACCGGTTTAGTGGTTCCTGGAGTTAACCCTCAAATATAATCAGTACTAAATTTGCCATGGTCTCTCCTTCTGCTAATGTTGAGAGTGTCGATAGTCTGAGGTATGAACTGCTTAAAGTAATACTCAAACCTATTTGATCATCCTAATTCACCGTTAATGAGATACAAACAATTTACTGACTATAAACAATAGTTTTGAACATTTTCAGAAGAATTGGAAATATAAGGATGCTAGTTGGTTGCTCTTAACATCTCTGAACAAACTAGTAAAGGAAAATCATGAGCTTCAGATGTGCACAAAAAAAACTAAAGTCTTCTAAATGTTCCATGAAAGAGAATCTTCTCTCCTTCAGCCAGGGCTGAACTTGCAGAAACCCAAACACAAGCCCTCATAATTCCATTGGCTGAATTATAGCCTAAGCGTATCGCTCAGCTTCAAATGGTATCCAAAGCGAAAGTGAGTGCAATGGTCAGGAAAAAAATAGGATCCCTTAAATTGAGATGGAGATAGTTGAGAGAAACCTGACCAGAGTGGGAACATTAAGATTCTAAACTCTGATGAGGTTATTTTGCCAAATAAAGAGGTTTCTCCTCTGGCCCTCCCTGTGGTATCTTGGCCTCTCCTCTGATAGCTGGGGTAGCTAACATCATCTTGCCTATGGAAACAGTAATGACCGTCCCGATGGTCATTACCACCACGCAGGACAATGTCGACACTTCTCAGTACCAACTTTTACCACACATGTTTGCCTCCAGCAATCTAGCAAGGTTCAACTCTCAGAAGGCTCCTAAAGGTCAGGCACACAATGACCCATGAAAAGGTTCACTACATTCCCAAAGAACTTCTTGAGTTTTCTAATTCTTATAAGCACGAGTTTGAGGAACAAGTAAGGCAACGGATTTTAAGGATGTGGGATAATGGTGGAAAAAGCATAAACCTGGATCGGGGTGAGTGTCTCAATGTGAGCCTGTATTGAGACCATTAAGCAGAGATTCTGAATTTAATGTCGCAGCTTCTAGAGTTTTAAAAAAGGTTTCAATAGTTTGTTTGGTTGTTTGCAGAAGTATAGATTAAAAGATGGTCCACTGTGAGTGAATTAGACATTCCTTAGTTTAACATTGATGAAGGAATTCAGGGACTCAGGAAAATACGATTAGTGGAGTGAATTTGCCAGGTTAAGCCTACTCCTCCTCCAGGTGGACCAGAAAATGTATTCACTAATACCTTAATAAAGAGATTTGTAAGGAGAACACCAGTATTCTTGAAGAGCTCTGCCATTGCTCTACTCTGAACATCAGATGTTAGTCACTCAATGGGGAAACTTAGAGCAATAGATTTAATTCTGTCACGGAGTGGCAGAGATCAAGTGGCAGCATTCAACCACACAGACAAGGTGTGTGTACTGACCATAAAGGACAGCAGAAAAGCAAAACAATGATCAGAATGGTGTGACACGCGCAGACAAATGGCATTGGCTTATTGCTCATGGTTTTTCTCAAAAGTAAAATACACAGAAAGACTACAATTTTTTTTACTGGTTGTATCTAAGAAAAATATTTCAGAATAAATAAACAAATCTGCCTAACACTGTAGCAAGAGAGAATCACAGCCCCTCAACCAATTCCCAGAACTGAGTTCCTTTACAGAGCCCAAATCCTTTGCATGAAGGGGAGGCTGGGTCCCCTTAAGAAGGACCTTGGTGCTCTACCAAAAGTTATACTGTCAGTCCTTCTCTCATCCTTCTCCAATGCTCCCTAAGGCCTTTTAGCATGGTAACGCTATGATGGGAGAGATAAACTGTCAGACATTTAGGGTAGTAATGGGTAGTGGTTCTGAAATGTCATTCTGGCCTTCCAGTAAGAGTAGGGGCCTGTGTAGGTCAGGTGATCAATGGAGTTTTTTACAAGATCTGGCTCACAATGGGTCCAATATGTCCCCAAATTCATGCTGTGGCCATTTCCCAAGTTTCAGAATGCATAATTGAGGTAGATATACTTAGTACTAGGCAAAATCTTTACGTTGGTTCCCTAACCTGTAGTATGAGGGCTATTTTGGTTGGAAAGGCCAAACAGAAGCCATTAAAGTTGTCTCTATCTGGGAAAAGAGTAAATAAAAACAATATTACATCCCTGGCGGGATTGCAGAGATTATCGCTGTCACCAAGGAACGGAAAGATATATGAATGGTGTTTCCCACCATGACCCCATTTAACTCAATTTGGCAAAAGGAGGATGGGTCTTGGAGAATGATGGTGGGTTACCATTAGCTTAATCAAGTGGTGGCTCCAGTGGCAGATGTGGTTTCCTTGCTTGAGGAGATTAATAAATCTCCTCATATGTGGTATGCAGCTTTTGACTTGAATATGCCATTTTCTCCATACTTATGCATAAGTCTTATAAGAAGCAATTTACTTTCAGCTGGCAAAGCCAGAAATACACATTTGCTTTCCTAGCTCAGGGGCACATTAACTTTACAGTACTGCTTCATAACTTAGTTTGCAGGGATCTTGATCATCCTTCTCTTCCACAAGATGTCATGTTGGTCCGTTACATTGATAACATTATGTTGATGGGACCAAGAGAACAGGAGGCAGAAATCACTTGGGACTTATTGGTAAGCATTTGTGTGCCAGAGGATGGGAAATACATCCAACTAAAATTTAAGGTCCCTCTAAACAGTGAAATTTTTAGGAGTCTAATTGTATGAGTAAGGCAGAGAAATCCCTTTTAAGATGAAGGATAATTTGTGGCATATGGCTCCTCATAGAACCAAAAAAGAGGCACAATACCTACCGAGACTACCTGGATTTTGGAGGTAACACAGTCCTAACTTAGGTGTGCTACTCTCGCCCATTTACCAAATGATTTCAAAAGATGCTAGATTTGAATGGGCCCCAGAACAAGACAAGGCTCTGCAACAGGTCCAAGCTGCTGTACAGGCTACTCTACTACTGGGGCCATATATCCAGCAGATCCAGAGGGACCTGATGTACCGGTGGGAGACAGTGATTGTGCTTGGAGTCTCTGGCAGGCCATCATAGTCACCTATGGCCTCACATCAGAAGCCTTTAGGACTTGGCAGCAAGGCCCTGTCATCCCGGGCAGGCAACTACTCTCCATCTGAAAAACAGCTCATGGTCTGCTCCTGAGCCTTGGTGGGAGATGAATGCATGATCATGGGAAAGCAGTTTACCATGCAGCCTGACCTACCCATGATGAACTAGGTACTTTCTGACCCACCAAGTCATAAAGTTGGACCTGCACACCAGCAGTCTATCATGAAATGCAAGTGGTATATATGTGGTCAACTCTGAACAGGTCATGAGAGCACAAGTTACATGAAGAAGTTGCCCAAATGCACACTGTTCCTACTTCCGCTATAGTGCATTCTGTCTCCTAGCATTGCACATACAGCCTCATGGGATGTGCCCTATCATCAGCTGAGAGAGGAAGAGAGACAAGGGTGTGGCTCACAGATGGTTCTCCATGTAATGAGGCACCACCTGAAAGTGGAAAGTTGCAGCATTTCAGCCCCTTTTCAAGAAATCCCTAAAGGACAGTACTGAAGGGAAATCTTTACAGTAGGTAGAACTTCTGGAAGTGTACATGGTCATACATTTTGCTTGGAAGACAATACAGCCAGATATACAACTGCTCTGATTCATGGGCTGTGTCCAATGGTCCGGCCAGATGGTACGGGACTTGAAGGAACATGACTGGAAATTTGGTGATGAAATAGTTAAGAGGTATGTGGATAGACCTCTCTATATGAGTTAAGGATACAAACATATTTGTGCCCCATGTAAATGCTCACCAAAATGTGGCCCTAGCAGAAGAGGACTTTAATAAACAAGTGGATAGACAGCCCTTTTGGACAGCAGTCAAGTTTTTCTTCAGTCACCTCTGTCATTGCTTAATGGGCTCATGAGCATGGCCGTGGTATCAGGGATGGAGGTAATGCATGGACTCAGCAACATGGTCTTCCACTCACCAGCAATGATCTGGCTGTAGCCATAGCTGTATGCCCAGCATGCCCACAGCAGAGACTTTATTAGTAAGTATTCACTAGAGAAACAGATATAATACAAGATATATGAGTATGTAAGAGCTTACAGACTGGCTTACAAGGGCTTCCTACAAAGTCTGACGTGGAAGAATGCAGAGGTTCCGTCTGCGCACCAGCGATCCGAAGGGTCCAGCTGAAGGTCTGGAGCTCTGAAGGATTCAGGCAAAGGTCTGGAGCTTCAGAGGGGTCCAGTCAAAAGTTTGGAGTTCTGAAGGACCCAGCCAAAGGCCTGGAGCTCACTGCAGTGTCCCATACAAGTTCCTATCCGGAGCCCGATAGGTCTGCAATGGAAACCAAAGAGATTACGTCCAAGGTGAAGGTGAATCCAGGAGATTACATCCAAGTAAATGTGGAACTCCTCCAAAGGAACCAAAGCAGATCCATCCTTTTTTATTTCTCTCTTATACCATCCAGGTGATGGGCCACCCCAGGGTGGATCATCTACACTGTAGGATGTAGAATTGCTGAGTCAATTTAGTTAAGCTTCTCTTACAAGTTGACACAATCAATCAACCATCACAGAGACCAACACAGAGTCTCAGACAGCACCATTCCCTGGGGCAATCATCCTGCAACCAACTGGCAGGTTGATTTTATTGGATTGCTGCCATCATGAAAAGTGTACAGCTTTGGCATTACCGGCTGTATTAGTCAGTGATTTGCAAGGGAATAGATTTAATACAGGACACACATATTTAGAAGATTATAATAGTCACCCAAAAAGTCAAATGCAGAAGAGTGCAAGAGATCTGTCCATATGCTAGAGTCCTGAAGAATGCAGCTGAGGGCCTGGACACCATGGTAAGGTCTTCCACAAGTCCAGCCAGAGGCCTAGAGCACAGGGCAATGTCTCATGCCAGTTTGGATCATGGATCTGCACCAGAAAGGCCCTAAGGCCAGTGGTGGAAGCTAGAAAGTCTGCCAGCAGGGTGAAGAAACTATGCCAGGCGACCAAGAGATCTGCAGCAGAGCTAGGAAGTGATGCTCAAGTCAAAGGCAAAGACCAGAGAGCCTCTGAAGAGACCAGCAGCCATCCCCAGTGACAGCGAGGACCAGAACTCCTCTGATGATAGAAATAGCTGAGTCCATAGCAGGAAAACCAGCTGCAACAAACCTCCTGGGAAATCAGCAGCAGCCAATCTTCCCCTCCCACTCTCCTTTTACAGGTTCTTCCAGCAACAATCCTCAGGTGGGTCTTCTATGTCTAGAACCACAGTGACATAGTTCAGCTGGGCATTCTCACTCAAGCTGACCATCAATTAATCCAACACACTGGTGTAGACACCTACTCCAGGTATGAATTTTCCTTCCCTACATACAATGCTTCTGCCAAAACTACCATCTGTGGACCGACAGAATGCCCTATCTAGCATCATGGTACTCCACACAGCATTGCTTCTGACCATGGAACACATTTCATGGCTAAAATAGTGCAGCAATGGCTCATGCTGATGGAATTTACTGGTCTTACCATGTTTCTCACCCTCCAGAAGAAGTTGGACTGTTAGAAAGGCGAAATGGCCTTTTGAAGATACCATTAAATGCCAGCTAGGTGGCAATACTTTGCAGGGCAGAGGCAAGGTTCTCTAGAAGGCTGCGTATACTTTCAATGAGCATGTACTATACATCCATAGCCAGGATTCACAGGTCCAAGAATCAAGGGGTGGAAGTGGGAACTGTATCACTCACCATTACTCCTAGTGACCCATGGGCAAAATGTTTGCTTCCTGTTCCTGCAACTTTATGCTCTGTTGGCCAGAAGACTTAGTCTCACAGGGGTGAAGTCTTGTACAAGGAAGCACAATGATTCCACTGAACTGAGACTTCCCTCTGGTCATTTTGGGCTCCTCATTCCTCTATGTAAACAAGCTAAACAGTTACGGTGCTGGTGGGGGTGACTGATGCACACTACTAAGGGGAAATTGGACTACTATCCTACAGTGGGAGAAAGGAAGAATATATGTGGAGTGTAGAAGACCCCTTAGGGCACCACCCAGTATTACAATGCATGTTATTAAAATCAGTGGGAAACAGAGACTCAACTGCGGCAGACATTGTGCAGAACATTCAGGAATGAAGGTATGGGTAACCCTGCCAGTTAAAAAACTAAGACCTGCTGAGGTGCTTGGCGAAGGTCAGGGTAATAAAGAATGGGTAGTAGAAGACGGTAGTTATGCTAACTACAAACACATGACCAGTTACAGAAACGAGGACTGTAGCTGTAATTTTCTTTCCTATTTTGTTAATATGCTTGTGTATATATACACATATATTAAGCAGGTATATTTCTTTCTTTGTACCATAACATTGGTAGATTTAATATCTGTTCTTAAGTATTGTTCTTTGGAATTTTTTGTTGGTTGTTTGGTTTGAGACAGGGTCTCACAATGTAGTTCAGCTTGGCCTTGTACTCACTGTGTAGCCCAGGCTGGCCTTGAACTTGCTGCAATCCTCATGCCCCAGCCTCCCTCGTGCTAAGATTACAGGTGTGCACCAGTACACCCAGTTATTCTTAAGTATTGTTAAACCTATATTGTAATATTTAAGTTATGGCATGTTAGGAGATGAATAATCAAAGCCCAAAGACAAACTTTGCCTTCTATTCTGGGGAATTAGTGTGTTTCCATTTGTACACAGGAGAGTTGCATCATGTTAGACACAACTGTGAATTTACTATTGTATTTGGAGGTTAAGAGTGGTTTAAGGAGATGTATCTTGTCAAGGTGACAAGGAATGGACTGTGGTAGTTAAGTGTGAAATTAAAAAAGGTGGATTAAGAAACACCTAATGGATTAGTGGAGCACAGTTATGGGTATGTCTGTTGATGACTGACATGTAGGCCACAAACCGAGGAGGGAAGACCCAGTCTGGATGTGGGTGGCACTGACCAATAGGGTTTTATCCTGGATGGAATAAAAAGGGAAAAAAGAAAGTCTTCCCTTTTGCATCTTCAGGGGATCTCTGGTCTTTGCCACTGTCCGTGGATGCTTCTCTCCATTTCCTTCAGGTTTCCACCACAGACTCTTCAGCCTTCCAAGACAGACCCTTTGACTCTCTGACACAGACTTGTACTGGACCCTGCAGTGAGCTCCTGGTCTTTGAACTTCACCGGTACCCTCCAGCTCCCAGCACACACCCAGCCAGTTTGCACACTTCTCTCCTCGCTTGTGCAGGTGGCCACTGTAAGGCTACTACTTTATATTACATTAAATCTTGTCCTCTGCTGAACCATGTAGCTCAGTAAAAAGGGCCCAGATATTGCCTCTAGAGATTGTCTACTTGGGATATTTCATTTAAATGGAATCACAATATGTGTGGAATCAGTATCTGGCTTCCTTCACTTGACAAAATGAAGGTGTTTTGGCTTGTGTCTAGATGTTCCCTCAAAGCTTCATGTGGTCATAGGTGGAGCTTTTCAGATATGGCTCGATCTAGAGTGTGTGATGCTGGGATTAACAGCATGTGATTACCAAATTAGTCCATTGACTGGTTTGGTATAGTTCTGGGTGTGCATAATAGGAAAGCACACCATGGTAATAAATGCTACCTGCCCTAAGGACACATAGACTGGATAGAATATAAGGGACAGAAAGAAGGCTGCTATTCTCGCTTGCTGCTTATTCACTACTTTGCAGCTTTACTACCTTCTGCCTGCCATGAACTGCTTCTCCTGTGTGATCCCCCTCTCCTGTGCCACCCTGCCTTGGAGCCAGCCAAGTATGAACTGAAATCTCTACAAACTGTGTTCCTCTCAGGTTTCAGCAGGATGAGGTAGCACTTGGGGAGGAAGATGCCACCCAGCAGTCCTGCAGTAGAGGCCAGGATGGAGAAGACCTCCACAGCTACGGTGGCCTTGCCCTGAGCACTGTAGTACAGGGGCAGGAAGGCCGTCCAGACACTGCAGAACAGCAGCATGCTGAAGGTGAGGAACTTGGTCTCGTTGAAGGCATCTGGCAGGCCCCTGGCCAAGAAGGCCACAGAGAAGGTGCCCACAGCCAGGAGGGCCAGGTAGCCCAGCACACAGGAAAAGGCGACACCAGAGCCCTCCTGGCAACGGAGCACAAGGCGGCCAGGCTCCAAGGCTGCGTCCCTGTGTGGGAATGGTGGGGAGGTGCCCAGCCAGACCCCACAGAGAATGACCTGCACTAGGGAAGCACCCAATACCACAAAGGAGAAAGTGCTGGGCCTCAGGCACATGCCGACCCTCTGTCCTGGCCTAGTGACCCTGAAGGCCAGGACCACAGTGAGGGTCTTGGCAAGGACAGAGGACACAGCCACAGTGAACACCACGGCGAACGTGGTCTGGCGCAGGAGGCAGGTGGCAGGCGAGGGACGGCCAAGGAACAGCAAGGGACACAGGGCGCAGAGGGCCAGGGAGCCCAGGAGCACGTAGCTGAGGGCCCTGTTGTTGGCTCTGACCACAGGTGTGTCCCGGAACCTCAGGAACACCCCGAGGACCAGGCATGCCAGGCCGGCCAGTGCCAGTGCCACCAAGGTCAGCACGAGGCCCAGGGGCTCGTCAAAGCCCAGGAAGGTCTCTGTCCTGGGAAG
>PVJO010035118.1:0-10218 GCA_004026905.1 Hystrix cristata | reverse complement strand
GCATATGTTGAACCATTCCTGCATCCCTGGAGTGAATCCTACTTGTTCATTGTGTATAATCTTCTTGATAACTTGTTGCATTCTGTTTGCCAGTATCTTATTGAGGATTTTTGCATCTATGTTCATTAATGAGATTTGGCCAAGATTTCTTAAATACAACATAAAGCACAAACAATGAGAGCAAAAAAATCAATAAGTGGGTTTCATCAAATTTTAAAATATTTTCCCCTCAAAAGTCACCATTACATGGAAGAAAAAGAGGAGAAAGAAAAGCAAATTAGAAGAAATCACTTGCAGAACATATATCCAGTAGAGAACGTGTATCTAGACTATAGAAAGAATTGTTACAGTTCAATAAGTAGAAGACAAGCAACTGAATAAAACAATTGGCAAAAGATTCAAATAGATAAATCACCAAAGAAGACACACATATAGCACATATAGCAAAGAAGATACACATATGAAAATATGTTAAATGTCACTAGTGATTCAAGAAATGAAATTAAAATGCCAGTGAAATACCCCTACCCATCTGTTAGGATAACTGAAATGTTAAAAGATTGAGTGCTAGAGAGGATGTGGATCAACTGGAACTCTCACTTTGGGAATGTAAAATGTCACAACCATTTTGAAACCATTTGAAATTTTCTTTAAAAGCTCAGTATAAAGATGGCAGAGTGGAGAGAAGCAGAGTAAGAGCCTCTCTGAGATTTGTTGTCCAGACACTGGAATATAGCAATTTCGGGAAGAGAAGGAGGGAAGTGTGCTCTCAGGACCCAGCAGGGATCTGAAGCAAGAGGAGAGACCAGCCCAGAAGAAGAAGGTGATGGACGGATGGCCCTTTCTCCCAGGGCTCCAGCTCTCGGCTCTGGCTCGCGTCCCTGCCTTGCAGCCCCACCTCGCAGCCACAGCTCGCAGCCCCCAGGTCACAGCCCCGGGTCACAGCCTGGCTCACGGCAGCAGCTTGCAGCCCAGGTCACAGTCACAGCCCCTGCTCACAGCCTCTGTGCATGGCCCAGCCTACAGCCCGGCTCACAACCCCAACTCACAGCCCCAGTTCTAGGTGCAAGTGACACAGTTTGAGCCTGCAGACACACTGTGACTACTGGAGACCACAAAGACCTCCATGGAAAGACACACAAATGGAGCAGAGAGGTGGACACTGAAGACTGCAGTGGCTGGTGAATTACATGAGTCATTTGATCTCAGACAGCCCCCAGGAGAGGGTGGCAATTGGCCAATCACCATTTCAGAAAGGGTCCAAGCTCAGAACTCAGAAAAGCAGCTAGCGGCTTTTGGTGCTGGGGCAAAGTGGGGCAAGGTGGGGCAAGGCGGAGCAGAGTTCAAACTCAAACTCAAGCTGGAAGAAGGAAAAGGAGCCAAGTTCAAACTGCCAGGGAACTGAGTCCAAGCCGGTGGGAGACACACAGTATGTCTCCAACTGAACAAATTGAGTTTCAACCCCACAGCCAGTGATCAGGCTGAACTTCAATGGAACGGGTGAAGACTTGCTATTGAACCCAGCTGGGAATGCTTGCTACCCTGCTAAAATCTACTGCTGGGATTAATCAACAAGGACCTGGGTCTAGCTACTCTGTCTACCAATGACAACAGAGACACACATGGAAGCAGACATTTTTTTTTTAATATTTTTTCCCTCTCTTCTCTTCTTTTTCTGGTTTTTTTTTTTTTTCTCTTTCTTGTTTTTACAGGAAAGTGACTTTCTAGTTTTTTGCTGGATTTTTTTTGTTCTGTCCTTGTTTTTACTTCTTCCTTCTCTTCTTTCCTTCTATTTCCTTTACCAGTTCCCCAAAGTTTGTATAATTTCCCCCTGGCTTCCAGCCTTGCTTCTGATTTCTTTCTCTTCTGCTATTTCTCTATCCTTTCCTCCTAATCTCTTTTGAATTTTCTCCACTGAGAGTAAAATCACCCTATTGAGGGCATATTTACTGCATACAAGTTTCTGGTTTATTTTGGATATTGTTATATAACCACAAATCTAGTTCATAAGGTATAAGGTGGCAGATCAATAGTTACTACTGTTTGTTATTTTCTAGACTGTGTCTGATGCTATTATTGTTGCTGATTGTACTACTTTAGCAAGGTGACAGAATTTTTCTACTCAGTTCTTCCTTGCACGCCAAGACTAAGATGGGCAGAGGGTCACAAATAACACTATAGGCCACAGTCAAAGAACTAAGGGCTGGCCAAATAGACAGCAACTTCTCAGCCCCAACAAATTGAAGAGGCAAGATTTTGCAACAGACTCATAATACAAAAACCAGCTACACCCGTAAGACATCTCTGAGGAAGTAGTCACTTCCAAAATGTTCTCAAAACTAACAAAAAACCTACCTGCCACAGGCAATTCATAAGCATCAACCCAGGAACTAAACTAAAGAAGAAAAAATAGAAAATGAGAAGACACACATATAAGATACAACCTCATACCTCCAGCTCATCAAAAGCAAACCCAGGGGGTAATGAAGTGGAACAATCTGAAAGCATCCCATCCAGACTCTTGGAAGCAGCAACAGCAGAAGTAACAAAGCAGATGAGTGAGGCTCTAGAAAACATCAAAACAAAAATCATTTCCAGAATGAAAGACATGATTAGTGACTCTAGAGCAGATACAGATAAAAAAAATAGAAGAGCTTAGAAAAATGATGGAAACCATAAATGCCCAACACAGGAAAGAAATGGAATTCATGAAACAGGTTCAAACAGATGACCAAGAGATTAAAAATTCTGTTGAAAGTATTGATAGTAGAATGAAACAATATGAAGAGAGAATTTCAGATATAGAACACAAGATTGTGATTAATGATCGAGAAAAGAAAGAGTTCTTCAAAATGGTAAGGGACCATGAAAAATCAATACAACAGCTGCTAGATGACACGAAGAAAAATAACAAAAGATTGATTGGAGTCAATGAAAAAGCAAGCGATAGCACAAATCATATTACAAACCTGTTCACAGAAATAATGGCAGAAAACTTCCCAAGTATGGAAAAAGAACTGGACATACAGATAAGTGAGGCATACAGAAATCCAATGAGCCATGATTAACAAAAATCTACCCCAAGGCAGAGACAATAGTCAAGTTTCCAGAAATTCAACACAAGAACAGAATATTGAAAACTGTTAGAGAAAAGAAACAAATAACATATCAAGGAAAGCCCATCAGAATCACAGCAGACTTCTCAACACAAACCCTCAAGTTAAGGAGAGCTTGGAGTGAAGTATTTCAAGCCCTAAAAGACAACAACTTTCAGCCCAGATTGATGTACTCTGCAAAACTGTCTTTCGAAATTGATAGGAAAGTAAGATACTTCCATGACAAAGAACACGTGAAGAGATTCATGACCACCAAACCAGCACTTCAAAATATTCTGAAGGACATTCTGGAAAGAGAAATTGAGGACTACAGCTCCAGGAATCACAACAGAATGAATCCTTCAGGTAAGGCAAGTAATTAAACAGAAGGGAAAACTAGGAAGCCAACAACCGGTAAATAATACGACAAGAATAAGTCAACATATGTCAGTTATAAGTATCAATGTAAATATCCTCAACTCGCCAATCAAAAGAAGCAGACTGGCAGAATGCATCAAGAAGCAGAGCCCAGCAATATGCTGCATACAAGACACACATTTAAATCAAAAAGAAATTCATAGACTGAAAGTCAAAGGATGGAAAACAATACTTCATGTGACAGGAACCTGGAAAAAAGCAGGGGGAGCCATTCTATTTGCAGACAGAGTGGATTTCAAGCCAAGACTCATTAAAAAAGACAAGGAAGATCACTACATCCTTGTAAAGGGAACAACCTAAGAAGAAGAGATGACAATCATAAATATATATGTACCAAATACCAGCACACTTAACTACAAACAACAAATATTGAAGGACATGGAAAACCAATTAAACACCAATACAATTGTAATGGGGGACTTCAATACCCCACTGTCACAAATAGACAGGTCAACTAGACAAAAAGTCAACAGGGAAATATCAGAACAAATGGACCCAGTAGATGTATACAGAGTATTCCACCACACAACATCAGAATACACATTCTTCTCAGGTGCACATGGGACTTTCTCCAAAATAGACTACATGCTAGCTTATACAACATGCTTAAGTAAATGGAAAGGAATCAAAATTATCCAATGCATACTACCAGACCATAGTGCATTGAAATTGGAAATAAACAGCAAAAGGAACCACAAAAACTCCATAAAAACATGGAAATTAAATAGCACACTCCTGAACAATGAGTGGGTCAGAGAAGAAATTAAAGAAGAAATTAGACCGTTTCTACAATTGAACGATAAGGCCAATACAACCTACCGAAATTTGTTGGACATAATGAAAGCAGTTCTATGGGGGAAATTTATAGCTCTGAATGCCCATATCAGAAAAACAGAATGAGCTCAAATAAACAACCTAATGTTGAACCTCAAACTTCTAGAAAAGGAAGAGCAACTCAAACCCAAAGCCCATACAAGAGAGAATATTATAAAGCTCAGAGCTGAAATTAACGCAATTGAAACTAAGAAAACAATACAAAGAATCAATGAATCAAAGAGTTGGTTCTTTGAAAAATTAAATAAAATTGACAAACTCTTAAACCAATCTTATTTAAAAAGGGAAAGAAAAGACTCAAATTCATACAATTAGGAATGAAAAGGGTGAAATCACAACAGATCCTGCAGCAATCCAGAAGGTCATCAAAACCTACTTTGAGAACCCGTATTCTAATAAAATCAAAAATACAGAAGTAGACAGATTCCTAAATACATATGAATTACCAAAACTGGATCAAGAAGATATAAAGACTCAATAACCAAGTATCAGCTACTGAAATTGAAGAAGTGATTAAAAACCTACCAGCAAAGAAAAGCCCAGGTCCTCATGGATTCACTGCTGAATTCTACAAGAAATTCAGAGATGATTTAATGCCACTAATTCTCAAACTCTTTAATGAAATTGAAAGAGACGCAATACTCCCAAATTCATTCCTGGAAGAAAGCATTACCCTGATACCAAAGCCAGAGAAGGATCCAATGAAAAAAGAGAACTACAGGCCAATCTCATTAATGAACATAGATGCAAAAATCCTCAATAAGATACTGGCAAACAGAATGCAACAGATTATCAAGAAGATTATACACTATGACCAAGTAGGATTCATCCCAGGGATGCAGGGATGGTTCAACATACGCAAATCAATACATGTAATACACCATATCAACAGAATCAAAGGCAAAAATCACATGATCATCTCAATAGATGCAGAAAAAGCATTTGATAATCCAACACCCATTTATGATAAAAACCCTACAGAAATTAGGAATAGATGGTCTATATCTAAATTTGATAAAAGCCATCTATGACAAACCAACGGCCAACATCACACTAAATGGTCAGAAACTGGAAGCTTTCACACTAAAATCTGGAACGACACAAGGCTGTCCACTATCACCACTATTATTTAATATAGTTCTAGAAACATTAGCCAGAGCAATCAGTCAAGAGAAAGAAATAAAAGGGATAAAGATAGGAAAGGGAGAAGTTAAACTATGATATTTGCAGATGACATGATACTCTACATAGAAGACCCCAAGAATTCCACCAAAAGACTTCTACATTTAATAACTAAATTCACTTGCGTTATCTGGATACGATGTCGACACCCAAAAGTCAATAGCATTCCTATATACCAATAACAAGCTCACTAAGAAATAAAAGAAGATATTCCTTTCACAGTTGCATCGAAAAAAATGAAATACTTAGGAATCTATCTAACAAAACAAGTAAAAGATCTTTTCATTGAAAACTACAAAAGGAAACTAAAAAAGGAAATTGAAAGGGATTTCAGACAATAGAAAGATATCCCATGTTCGTGGGTAGGAAGAACGAACATAGGGAAAATGGCCATACTTCCTAAATTACTATACAGATTTAATGCAATTCCAATCAAAATTCCAGTAACATACTTCACAGAATTAGAAAAGGCTATCATGAAATTTATCTGGAACCAGAAGAGACCAAGAATAGCAAAAACAATTCTGGGCAACAGGAATAAGGCAGGGGGCATCACAGTCCCTGACTTGAAATTATATTATAAAGCTTCTGTGATAAAAACAGCATGGTATTGGCATGAAGACAGACCCAAGGACCAATGGAACAGGCTAGAAGATGCATCAATAACTCCAAACACACTCAAATATCTCATCTTCAACAAAGAAGCCAAATGCCCTCACTGGAAGAAAGACAGTCTCTTTAATAAATGGTGCTGGAAAAATTGGCTTACCACATTGCCAAAAACTCAAACTAGATACATGTCTCTCACCATGTACTAAATTAAGATCGAAGTGGATCAAAGATCGAAACATTAAAACAGAAACAATAAATCTCCTAGAGAATAAAATAGGAAGAACTCTCGAAGACATAGGGGTCAGGAAAAAATTTATGAATAGAACTCAGACTGCATGGGAAACAATACAAAGAATCAATGCTTGGGACCACATCCTATTAAGAGGCTTTTGCACAGCAAAAGAAATTACTAATAGAGTAGGGCGAAAAATCACAGACTGGGAGAAAATTTTTGCCAGCTGTCCCTCAGACAAAGGTCTAACACCCAGAATATATAAAGAACTCAGAAAAATCAAACACCCCAAAATTAAAGACCCTATCCAAAAATGGGCATCTGAAATGAATAAACATTTCTCAGATGAAGAAATAAAAATAGTAAATAAATATATGAAAAAATGTTCAACATCATTGGTCATTCTAGAGATGCAGATCAAAACAACACTAAGATACCATCTCACTCCAGAAAGAATAGCTATTATCAAGAAATCAGCCAATAACAAGTGCTGGCGGGGCTGTGGGGAAAAAGGAACCCTCCTCCACTGTTGGTGGGAATGTAGACTGGTCCAACCACTGTGGAGATTCCTCAGAAAACTACAACTAGAGGTGCCATTTGACCCGGCTATTCCTCTGCTGGGTATCTTCCTAGAAGAATTAAAATCATCATATCACAGTGATATATGCACAACCATGTTCATAGCAGCACAATTTGTAATAGCTAAGTCTTGGAAACAACCTAAATGCCCAACAACTGATGAATGGCTAAAGAAGATGTGGTTTTTCCACACAATGGAGTACTACACCGCCACAAAAAAGGATAGAGTCATTTGTATGTAAATGGATGTTCCTTGAGAACATACTATTAAGTGAAATAAATCAGACACTTATCAGTACACATAGAATTGTTTCTCTGATATGAGAAACCATAAGTATAAATAAAGACAAAGGGGTATAATAGATATTATGTTAGAAAAAAAGAGATAGTATTCAAAAGAGAGGAGAACTAGATAGGGAAAAGGGAGATAAAGAAGAAGGTTAAAAGAAAAGTAAGATGAAAGGGAAAAAAATGGAAAAGTGTAAATAAACTTGCTGCAAATGGGGGGGTGAATGGAAGGGAGGGGAGGGGAAGAGGGGGAAAAGCCAAGATACATCGTGTACAGGTACAAAATAACCATGTTGATTATGATCATTATGTATATAATGTGCCAATACATGTTCTTGGTAAAAATAAAAAAATAAAAAAATAAAAGAATTGAATTTCAAAGAACTATTTCCACATAGATATAAAGATTTTATGATCACATAATCGGTCACTCTTAAATGTCTATCAATAGCAGAAAGATTAAATAAATTATGAATCATTCAGATTATGGGATAGAAGTTTAATATTTTATTTTACCTTACTAATAGGTATTTACCTATTTCAATTTTTTTAATTTGTACAGCCATCATATAACTCAGTTTTCTCTACAAGTTGGAGTTTGTTCAACAGATTGTGTGTGTGTGTGTGTGTGATCTAATTTTATTTATCTGACAGATGTGAGTTACCCAGAAGAGTTCATTTTGATTTATTGGATACATAATAATACATCTTTCAAAAGAAAAATATGAGCATATATATTTGCCTGACAGATTGAAATGCTGCAGAACTAACACTTTGTTCTTTCAGGGAGATATATATATATGTTCTGAATGTGCTCCTGGCCTAATCATCCAAGTAAAAAGTACATCCAAAGGAGTTATTCCAGTATCTTAAATGAATGTTACTCATTTTATAACTTTTCATTCAGGTAAAATAGTAATATCATTATACCTTACATGCATCATCAGTAAACCTATAATTGGAGTATAGATATATGCAAATTATTTACACTTGACATACTTACACCTACTATCAAAAAGCCAAACAAAACTAGGACATAAGAATAGAGTTTCCTTCTTCATTCCAATGCTTCCATTATACTCCTTTTCCATATGAGTTTTTCTGCACTGCATCTCAGGCTGGGGATCTTGTACATTTTGCTTTTTTTGGTTTGCCCCACAACCAGGTTTTGCAGCGTAATGGGCTTTAACATCTTTAGTTATGTGACCGCCCCTCCCAAAAAGAGTCCTGATTCCCAACACCTCAGGAATGCAGCAGTAAACACTCAGGAGACACAACTGCAGAGGACAGCACACTGCAGATGAAAAGTGAACCCACCTTCTTCAGCTCCTGTTGGAGTCTGACATTGCCTCCCTCATCCCCTTTTATCTCATTCTCTGGCCCAAGGAATCTAGAGCAAGCCTGGTGGTGCAGGCCAGCAGCAGAGGCGAGGGCAACCTTGATGGACCAGACTCAAGCTGTAGATAAGAAGCAATGACTGGAGCAGGGGTCCAGAGCCTCAGAAGTTTGGAGCACAGATGAAAACAGAAGACACAAATGACAAACCGGAAGGCAAAGCTATTGTAATTCAGCTTTGAGACTTGGGACGAGCCATCATAGCTCTCCTAGCCACACAAAGCCAGGCAAGGTGCTGTGAAACAGACTTGGGAAAGCCAGCTGCAAAGGTAATGGCAGATGAAGAGCTGGAAGCCAGATAGGATGCAAGGGCAGAATCTTGACTGAACTGCAAACAGAGACAAAGGCCAAGAAATGAATGTAAAAGGTGTGAGTTGTCCAGGCTGGGCTTGAACTTGTGGCTCCTCCTGCCTCAGCCTTCTAGAGTGCTGGGATTACAGTCATGTGCCATTGTGCCTAGGTTCAACAAGTATATTTAAGTGCCTCTTTTGTGTCAGGCTTTGTTCCAAGGACAGAAGACAGAGTTGTGGGCAAAACAAAGGCTGTGCTCTTCTATTGCAGAGCTTACTTTCTTCTAGAGAAAGACAATAAAGAAGGAAACAAACCCCCAAGATTCTTACCAAGTCAGACAATGATTCACGCTAGTGTGGAAAATCACACAGGGTGCTTTGATTGAGGGCCACTCCGGGTGGAATTCCAGCCCGGCCTTTCCAAGGGGATGTTTGAGCTGCAGCCTTAACTATGAGGCACAGGTGTTCCCACAAAGAGGTAGGGGAAAGCGTTCTAGGTGAAAAGTGCTCTAAAATGCAAGGAATTTACTGTGGGAGAACTCTGGACACTTCAAAGAGGAAAAGGAGTGTGAAATGGTATATGAGAAAGTGAGAAGGGGTTAGACTCTGGTGGGGCCTATGGGCCATGAAAGAGTTCAGATGCTATTCTAAGTACAATGGAAAGCTATAGGGAGTTTTAAACTGGGAAATGACGTGATCCCAAATTGGTCTTCTTTTCTTTTCCTTTTGCTTTAAGTGCTGGGGATCTAACCCAAGACCTCCTTCATGCAAGGCAAGTACCCTACCACTGAGCTATATCCCTAGTCTCTGCTGACTTTTGTCTTTAAAAAACACTCTGTATGCTCTGTGGAGAATTGGGAGGGGTAGGGCATGTCAGGAAGGTTAATTAGAAGGCTGTTACCATAATGTAGTGGAGAGCTGATGGTGGCTTGGTATTTGGTACACCTTGAAAATACATTAGTTGGTTGGATGATTGGATGGTAGGTTGGTTGTTTGGTTGGTTGGTTGGTTGGTTGGATAGATGATTGGTTGGTTGGTTGGTTGGTTGAATGAATGGATGGATGGATGATTGGTTGGTTGGTTGGATGGATGAATGATTGGTTGGTTGGTTGGATGGATGAATGGTTGGTTGGTTGGTTGGATGGTTGGATGGTTGGATGGTTGGTTGGTTGGATGGTTAGAAGTTTGGTTGGTTGGATGGTTGGTTGGTTGGATGGATGGATGGTTGGATGGTTGGATGGTTGGTTGGTTGGATGGTTGGATGGTTGGATGG
>PVJO010035117.1:0-10225 GCA_004026905.1 Hystrix cristata | reverse complement strand
AAAAAAAAAAAAAAAAAAAAAAAGAATACTATGCAAGTGCCCTGCCATTGAGCTACATTCCCACCTCCTGTTTTTCTGTCTCAGTGGCACACGTACATTTTGTTTCCCATATGCCAACCCTGAAGGGCTAAGAGACAGGTAGCATATACCTTACATCTGCTGGAGTCAGAAGACCCCAGAGAGAATTCATCCTGACATTCTAAAACTGTTCTATTCTGGGCTGGGGATTTAGCTCAGCAGTTAGAGTGCTTGCCTTGCAAGCACAAGGCCTTGGGATCCCCAGCACCGAAAAAAAAAAAAGAAAAAACACAAAAAAAAGCCTGTTCTATCCCAATTCTCACATATACTGTGGTGCCTCGGGGCAAGAGATTGTCTGTCCTGAGGTGGGCTGGGCTCCAGAGGCTGACAAGGGAACAGCTAATTCTATCAAAATCAGAAAAAACTGGCTGGGTGTGGTGGTCCACATCTGTAATCCAGCACTTGGGAGCCCAAGTGAGGAGCACTGCCACAAGTTCAGAGACAGCCTGAACTACACGGCAAGATCCTGTCTAATAAAAAAGATCAGAAGTACCCAAATTTCTGGCTAGGTATCCTAACTGGCTGACCAATCTAGCTGTGCTTCACTGTCTCAAATAAGCTGCCTTTTCTTTTAGGAATTCCACAGACTTTCCAAAGCTGTGGAATCCCAGAGACTTTTCCAAAGCTGCCTTTTCTTTTAGGAATCCCACAGACTTTCTTAAAGCAACAAGCTCCCTAGATCTAAGTGGAGGGAGGCACAAGGCTAGCTGTGTATCTGTCTGAGAATTTTACATGCATATTTCTTGCCTGAGATGCAGCTGAAGACAAACGCCACAGCACAGATTGGAGATGAGGAAGACAATCACTGATAAGCAGCTATGGCATCTATGGTCAGGGGTGTCAAGAAGATAAGGTGCAAGCTGCGCATGGTGGTGCACGCCTGTAACCCCAGCACTCGGGAGCCTGAAGTAGGACTGCTGTGAGTTTGAGGCCAGACTGAACTGCATAGCAGGTCCCTGTCTCAAAGGAAAAAAAAAAAAAAGGCTGCAGTGCAGCCACCTGGCTGTAAGTTCCTTCCAGATAAAATCATCTTCTTTTGTAAGAAATGGCTCTACGAAAACATACACTTAACTCTAGTCCCAGAAAAGACACGAGAATAGGAGACGCCAGCCCAGGGGGGGTCAGAAAATTGATTCTAGATGTCATGAACATTTCTGCTATTTCCCCATCTTCCCCAACAGAAGTATTTAGTCTGCTGCGTGAGTGTACACCTCCTTGTGTCCATGGCCAGTTAGGACTGGGATACTGCACCTACCACCGGTCTTTGCTCCTGAGGGGCAGAGAAGGGACAGGCCTCTTTCTTCTAGGCCAGTAAACAAAAGAATGTAGTCAGTGTAGTGCACTTCTTCCTCTCTCCCTGAGCAGCTGCTGTCTCATACAGCTGTTTCCAGCCTGTCGGCTCAACACCATTAAATATTCATCAGATGTGTGCTAGCTTAAACATGCAATGATTATTAATCTGGAGAGCAGGAGGTACATGTGAGTCCAGAAAGGGGGTAGGGTGCTCGATCTGGAAACGAAGAGAGGGTGGCTACTATAGTTAAAAAGGAGAGACCAGGAGGCAGCAAAGTGGAAGTTGAAAGACTTGGGTTGAACTCTAGCTCTCTGACTCTGCAGTTGTCTTAACCTCTATGCATCAGGTTCATATTCTACTTAACAGGGTTAATACTCACCTCACGGGGTTATGACCATTAAAAAGGTAACATGCTGCATGATACTCCCAGAAGTATTAACACTGAATTAGGAGCTTAAAGCAGAGGCGCGGACCTCACCCATTTGGGACTTGAACACACTAAAGCAAAATCTTGCTTAAGAGCAAAGTTTCTATCACTAGAAACTCAAAGAGCTTTGGTCTCTAATTCAACAGGGTGAGTAAAAGGCATAGTACTAGAGAAGACTCCATTAATACATGACCAATCCCTAACATCTTTCCTTTTTTTGAGATAGGGTCTCGTTATGAGTTCGGGCTGGCCTTGAACTCATGGCGATCCTCCTGCCTCAGCCTCCCAAGTGCTGGGATTGTAGGTGTATGACACCATAGCCTACACTTGTAGCCTCTATTTATACCTAATACTTCTTAAATACTTACTACATGTCATATTTAATGTTTTATATGAAATAACTCACTCAACCTTCAAAACAATATTGTGAAATAAATAGTATCTCCATTTACACATGATAGAAGTGAGACTCAGAGGATATTCAAAAACCTAGCTTTGGAGGAGGGAGAATTTGAAATTCATCACATAGTTCGAAGTACAATAAAGTATTATGTTAAACTATCTGTCTCAGTATGCAGCATAGCAGATTCTTAGTTATCCTTTAAGACTCAATTTAAAGGCTGGGGGTGTAGCTTCAGTGGTGCATTGCTTGCCTAGCATGTGTAAGGCCATACACATACACACATACACACACACACGTGCGCGCACCTTAAAATAACATTCTTTTGTACTCCACAAGCTTTTCAGCTCATTCAGGCTCCTCATATTCAGTGCAGCTGCAGAATAACACTATTGTTAATGATTTAACACTCACTGTAACTATTACATGAGTTTCTTGAGAGAAGGAAGTATAAAGTGATGCAGTCCTATGATCCAGCATCACCAGCATAAGGGGCCATATAACCTTGGCAAATATTCACTGTAATAATATTCCTGCAGAGAAAGTGTCCTTCCCGGACAGAAAATGATTATATTGTACAAATTCTCTGAGATGGATTTAACTGGCAGGTAAAACTCCTTCTAAATTCCAGTGTATGGCTGAGATTGGTCAAAAACTCTGAAAATAAATCAGCTCTGCTAAGTAACAGCTGTGTGATCTTGGGTAATTTGATTTTTCCAGGCCTCCGTTCCATTGTGTACAAAAATGGGGCAATAAGATCTACTTCACTAGTGGAGAAAACAGTGTATGGCACAGAATAAACATTCAAATGTTAGAACTGACAAAATACAGTAATGACTAAGACAGTTTTTTTCAGAATGCATCTTATGTTTGATGTGAAAAAAATAAAAACCCACCATGTCAATTTGACAGCATTTTTTCTTTATCTGCAGTATTTAATGATTCATCTTACAGTAAATGTCCTCTTAAGAGTCACTGAAATATGGTATTATCTTACTGAAGCAGAATGCTTTTAGCAGACACTGGACTTTAGTATACAACAATGTTGATATGCACCTCCCTCCAATTCACTATGCAACCAATGTTAACCTCACCTATCCTAGAATAATTTGCCTCATTTGTTTTTTTGTTTTGTTTTTTGGTGCTGGGGATGAACTCAAGGTCTTGCACTTACAAGACAAGCACTCTAACCACTGAGTTAAAGAAAACCCCAGCCCAATTTGCTTCATTTGTGAAAATAGGGACACAGAAGGTACTAAAATTGAATTCTAACTAGGCATGGTGGTACACACTTGTAATCTCACCACCCTGGGAGACTCAGGAAGATCGCAAGTTCAAGCCCAGCCTCAGCAACTTAGTGAGGCTCCCTCTCAAAATAAAAAAAGGGGCTGAGGATGTAGCTCAGTGAAGGCCCTGGGTTCGGTCCCCAGTGCCCAAAAAGAAAGAAGGAAGGAAGGAAGGAAGGCTAAGTTTGTTCCTATCTCCCGCAGTCAGGCAAAATTACACTTTTTCCCTTTCTCATGTTCGTCTTCTTTTAAATGAGGTAAAGGTCGGTAAGTGGTGTACACTAAGAAGTAATAAAATGAAAGGAAACAATTATTGACAGGCTGAGGCAAGAATACTGCAAGTTAGTGGCCAGCATGGGCAACTCAGCAAGGCCCTGTCTCAAAATAAAAAATAACAAAAGGACAGGGTTGGAGCTCAGTAGCAGAGTACTTGCATAGCATACATGAGGCTCTATGAATGATCTCCAATATGACAAACAGCAGCCTCTGTTGGGTTACATAAAACTGTAAGATCATTATTAGAAAAGCAGCTCAATGCACTGTATGCATCCTAGCCCAGAAGTGATCTTTGAGCAGTTTCAGGGACACAGGGCTTCAAAAACCTGGGCCAAACACCTACCACCACCATCTCTGTCCACCTTGTTCACTAGGTTCAGGAGCTCTTCTGCACACACAGTGTAGGTAAGACACCTCCTGGGTCTCAACTCATGTTTTTTTTAATTGGTCGGGGGAGGGGGGAGGACGAGCACTGAATCCAGGGCCTTTACACCCAACTACATTCCTAACCCGTTATTTTTTATTTTGAGACAGAGTCTCCCTAAGCCACTAAGTTGCCAAGAATGGGCTCAAACTTGCAATCTTCTTGCCTCAGCCTCCCAGAGTGCTGAAAGTGCAGGTCTATACTACCACACTTAGCTTTATGTTCTGAGTCTGTTTCATCAGGAGTGGCCAGAAGAGCAGCTACCGATGCTTCTCTAACTCACTCTTAACGTGGACCAAGGGGCTGCAACTGGGGCAAAGGAAAGCAAAAGTGGATAAACGCTAAGACTAGCTGGAAAACTGCTATGCCTGCAGGTAAGTGAAGGCGAGAATATTCCTTCAGCAGCACTAACGGTACCTGCCAGGAGTCCCCCAAAAGCTCCATGGAAACGGGGGAGCAGGAGGAAAGGAGAGGACAGGCATGCAGAGCTCACCCTAGGAAGAGTTGAAATTAAGCCATTCCTGGGACCGTTTCCAAAATTTCGGATTTCTCGGGTACCCAGAACCACGCTCAGTACACATGGCTCTGCTTAAAGCCTCCAGATCTGAGAAGCCCCTGGCTGAGAGGCAGGTTTGGAAGAAATGAGCACCAAAAAGCCAAATTTCACTCTGAAACCGTATGTATCTTTGACTCACTAACCAGCTAAAGAGTGTTCCGCCTCAGTGCTATCCTAACCCTACCAACTCACTAAGGGGCAGAGGGAGTACCAGCCAGTTAGTTCCTGAATGGCTTCAAGCAACAGAAGGCTCTCTGCTGTCGGAGCCTTCAAATATGCAAACCAGGGAATTTTAGGCAAAGCGTCCTCAGAGAAAAAACACTAACATTTATTATGTGTACAGCACCGAACTGGTTGGCCTTTTATATTTTTAATATTTCCTGTAGGGCTGGGGATCAAACCCAAGGCTTTGCACATGCTAGGCATGTGCTCACCACTGAGCTACCTTATAGTTTGGAACTACTTCAGCATGCCAGTCACTGAGGTACGCATTATCAGTTGGGGATTTAGCTTAGTGGTAGTTTAGAAGGAAGTCCTTTAATTCAAAAGATTTAATTTCAACTCTTCCTAGGGTACACATTTTAAAAATAAATTTTATTGTGTATATTTAACATGTTATGAAATGCAAACAGATTATAGAGGTTACTGTAGTGAGGCAAATGAACACATCCATCATCTTATTTAGCCAGTGTTTTGTTCTTGTACCAACAACAGCCAAAATCTAATTTAGCATGAATTCCATATACAGAATAACTTTAATTCCTGTAAGCCCTGGTGTTGTACACTAGATCTGTAGACTTGTTCATGCGTACCTGCTGCTTTGCACATCCCCGTCTCCTCATTGCTCCCTTTTGCTTTATGCCTAGGTAGTCGGAAGAGCAGGAGTGGGGTTGAGGGTGGTTGGGTAGTGGAGTCTTTGCCCAGCATGCACAAGACCTAGGTTTGAGCCTCAGCAACACGCCAAAAAAAACCACCGAGAAACAAAAATGGGAAATGGAATTTTAAGTGTAGAGAAGCTCCTTTTGTCATTTGCACTGTGATGTGTGCTTGTAAAGGCAGGTTCCATTTATTTGTAGACTCAGGCTTGTGAGTAGTTTGTCCATCTATTCTGAGTGTTTGTCTTAATTAATTGAAGTGTTTTCTGTAGCTTTCTATCACTCTCCTGTGACCTTTTGTTACAGTTCTATAAGCTGTAGAGTCAGATAAGATGAGTACTGGTCTTAGCTGTGCCTTATCTTAGCCTTTGTGACCTTACACAAAATAAATTCTTCGCCTCTTTTTAATGTTTTATTTCTTTATCATCAAATGAAGTTGACAATAGCAGCTTTTTTTTTTTTTTGAGTCAGGGTCATACTATGTAGTTCAGGCTGGCCTCGAACTCACAGTGGTCCTCCTGCCTCTGCCTCCCAAGTGCTGGGATTACAGGCATGCACCACCATCCCCAGCAATAATAGCTAATATTTATTTCTACATGCATCATACTATCCTAAGCAGTTTACTAAAGATTTTCTTCTTTAATTGAGTTGAAATTTATATAACAGAATTTAACATGTTAAGCAATTTTTTTTTGTATTCACAATGCTTTGCAATCACTACCACTATTTAATTCAAAACATTTCTCTAACCTCCAGAAGAATCCAGTACCTATTAATATTCACTCCCTTTGTCCTCAATCCTTGGCTGCCAGTTATCTTTGTTTTTATGGATTTGCCTATTCAGACATTTCATATAAATGGAATTGTATAGATGTATCTGTCGTCATTGACTTCTCTAAGTTTGCACAGTTTTCAAAGTTCATCTGTGTTAGTGTATTTCATACTAGTGACAGAAGACATACTGCTTCCAAAAACACTCCCTTTCAGTGGTTGGGAGTGCAGCTGAGTGGCAGAGCACTTGTGTAGGTAGTCCAGGCCATGGTTTTGATTCCCACCACCATAAAAAAACAAAAGCAACCCCCTCTCCACACACACTTGCTTCTTTTTGGTGGAGGGGGTACTCAGGATTGAACCCAAGGTGTCATGTGTGCTAAACAAGTGCTGTACTGCTGAACTCTTGCCTCTCAAGCAGAAGCCCTGAATTCGATCCCCAGCACCAAAAAAAGAGGAAGAAAATACATAAACTCTACTGCTGAACTCCATCCTCACCCCTTTAAAAAAAAAATTTTTTTTTTTGAGATAAGAGGCTGAATTGCTCAGACCAACTTCCAACTTTTGATCCTGAACCTGGGCCTCCCAAGTACCTGGGATTGTAGGCATGTGCCACCATACCTAGAGTCCATTTCATTTGCAACAGTTTCACGTATTAGAAATTTTCTCATTTTGAATGATACTGTATCCCAGTAAGTTACACTGATATTACTCGGGACCCCTGAAGGAATATCCTTTCAGCTATTTGAAAATAATTTTCATTTGTATTTCTCTCTCATCTCTAAAATTTTTTTGTTAGACTTGTAAGAGGAAACTAGAAATTTGGGTTTTATATGCAACTGTTTTAATGTTTGCCTAGATTTTGGGGGATGATCTGGAGGTTGAACCCAGAGTCTTACACATATTGAACACATGCTTTACTGCTGAACTACACCTCCAGCCCTGAGTTGGATCCCCGGCACCTCCCCCGACTGAGGTATGCATTATTACCATCTTCCCTCCCCACATATGAAAGACAAGTATTTGTTTTGGAGTCACTAAATAAAAGACAGTTCACAGATTCAACTAAAGGTTTGTTAGGTTCCATGTTCTTTCTACTACACAATATTCCTACAAATGCTCTTCTGAGTAGAGAAATAGCTCTTCCCTAGATAACAGGCAATATACTCTAAGGTTAAAATGACAGATTCTGGCTGGATGAGTGGCATATGCCTCTAATCTCAGTTACTTTGGAGACTGGGGCAGGAGGATCCCTTTTTGAGGCCAACCTGGGCAACTTAGCAAGGTCCTGTTTCAAAATAAAAAAGGGTTAGGGGGCATAGCTTGATGGCAGAGCATCCCTGGGGTCAATCCCCAGTAAAACACACACACACATTCTGGGACTGGATCTACTTGGGCTTATTAGCCATATGATTTATACACCTTTGGGAAGTTATTTAACCTCATCAGGTCTGTTACTTCCTTAAAATACAACATTACTGTGTAACTGCTTCTTCGCTGTCTCATTTCTCTTTCCTAGTAACACCCCAATTTCCCCTGAAGAATCAGTTTTTTTCTTTACTGAGGACTGGTAATATTAGGGCACATGACTCAAGCTAACCCAGTCCAACATTCCCTCCCTGGAAGCTAAGTTTTGAATAGACAAAGAAACCAAATATATGTAGGGTTTACTTATTCTGGTAATAGTGCCCAAGCAGCCAGGCTCTGTTCTAAAGACCATTCTGGTGGTCTACCACTACTGTCTCAGTTCTGTACAGCTGTTACGGTTCCCAAGCCAGATTTTCTAGCCTTCACATTAAATCTGAGTGCTTAACATCTATCTAATAAATTCTCTTTTACTCACATTAGCCACTTTGCTGCCTGCAACCAATGAACTCCAAATGAAACATCGCTTGACTGGGTTAATGACAGAGTAAGAGCGAAATTCAACACATTTAAATTGATACTATCTGGTCTTAGTAACCATTAGAAGTAAACTCCTTACGGGCTATAAACTAACATATGCATGGCCATGTAATAAATTTGCTACAAATGACTATAGAAAAAAAACAATGACCTACTATCTTCTAGGCTACCTTCTACCATAACTACCTTACAGTTATGAGAAAATGCCCCTGTCCTTAACAGGAAGTCACCTTAACGTACCTGACATGGGTCTTCACTACCCATTCTGGTCCAGGAAATGCCTCAGGAGTTCTTAATCACCTGAAAATGGAGAAATAAGAGATCAACCTTCTGAAAAGGAAGTTTTAAAGACATACAAAAATAAAGATAGAGATCCTGCATGCAGTTTATACATTACAGGAAAGAAACATGCAATTTTAAAATTTTAAGTAACATTTCACTGTGAATATCAATATGGGGTTCTAGGGGGCTTCTCCTTGTACATTTTAAAATAGCTGAACAGAAAGCTTTACTTTGGGGTGCAGCAGAAGTTCTAATCTACAGTCATTGAAATTTTACAATGTGTCATTTAAGATGTCAGACTTTGTGCCCAGGTTACATTACAGTTCACTTGTGATGGGCAGGATTATTAAGAGTTATGGCTAATTTATGCGGCAGCATATGGTTTTTTTTTTTACAGCTATTTTTATTAAACAAGTTTTGCAAAGTTTTAACATTAAAATTAACAGCTAAAGAATTGTTTATGCAAGTTGCTGTCACAGTTTATATAAAAGAGAAATATGTGCTATTAAAATCAGACATTTAGGTTACCTTTGGTTTTTTGCGATGCATGTTAGCTTTACACATCCTGATTCTCTTGCGATAATTTTCCTTTAAAAAGGGGGGTATAGAGTGATCTCTTTTCATCAAAACAAGACATAATGCCCTGAAAGCTGACTTCAAACCATGGTTGAAAATTCAGTTATTTACACTTTATCACAATCTACAAATACATTTTTTTTTGTTGGTGTGTTTTAAAAAGAAAAAAAATGTCCATCATGCACTGCTGCAGGCTGCTTGGCATTTCAAACAAGAGGATTTTTCACCCCCCAGTAGTTTGGATGGCTCTTTTAGGGAAGATACGAGAACCCTGAGAAGTAACAGCGAGGGAGTGGAACTGGGGCCAACCAATCCCATCATTTCTTCTCTTGGTCTTGTAGAATGGAGCTTAGTGCCAGCCTATCATGTCAGATGCTGCCCCACACCAGTTAACAGCATTTCTGGGTTTGGAAGGGAAACCCTTAAGGGGATCTAGGATTTGCTGAATTGTAAGAGACAGGTGCTACCCCTTTCAGAGCTCAGAGTTTTGGTATCACTCCTGAGGGTCACCCGAGGGCTCTGCAGAAGTTGTAAGTTTGGTAGCTGGCACTTTAAATACTGAGATCTATGTAGGAAAGCCAATCCAAGTGTTGGTCTCTTGCTTTGTCTTTCCAGAAATCAGGACGTTTGACAGGACTGGATAAAACTGCTTTCAACAACTTCCAGGGGGTGAAAAAGCTTTGGTTATTTTTAAACTAAAACTTAACAACTCAACAAACTTTTTTTTGTAAACTTAAAATAAAATCCCCCCCACCACTTTTAAAAATGTTTCCAACTTTTAACAAGCCCATTAACTTTAGAGTTAATTTAAGTTTATTTGAAAGAGAAAATTATTTTATTGTCCACCCCAAAAAAATGACAATTCATCACATTTACTTTGATTAAAAAAGGACTAAACTTTATTGACAAACTGCTGCAGACATTTTGACATAAGTTTAAGCTACCTATTTAGGCAGACTTACACATGTAGCATTTAATCTTCCGAGAACAAAATGGGAGGACGGTACAAATCCAATTAGGACTTTAACTTATGTACAAAGTGGATTTTGATTCCTTTTTCATCCAGCTGCAGTGT
>PVJO010035116.1:0-10221 GCA_004026905.1 Hystrix cristata | reverse complement strand
AACCATGTTCATAGCAATACAATTTGTGATAGCTAAGTCTTGGAAACAACCTAAATGCCCAACAACCAATGAATGGCTAAAGAAAATGTGGTTTTTCTACACAATGGAGTACTACACAGACATAAAAAAGGATAAACTAGAGTCATTCATATATAAATGGATGTTCCTTGAGAACATACTTTTAAGTGAAATAAATCAGACACTCATGCGTACACATCGAATTGTCTCTCTGATTTGAGAAATCATAACTGTAAATAAGGACAAAGAGGTGTAATAGATATTATATAAAAGGAAGATAATATACAAAGGAGAGAAGTACTAGAAAGAAAGAAGGGGAGAAGCAGAAAGGCAACAAAGGAAAGAAAAGGGAAAGGGAAAATATGGAAAATTATGAATAAACCTGCTGTAAATAGGGAAGGAGGGAACAGAGGGGAGGGGTGAGGAAGAGCGGGGAGAACCAAGATGCATCATGTACAGGTACAAAATAAACGTGATGAATGTAACCATTATATGTAAAATGTACCAATACATGTTCTTGTTTTAAAATAAAATTAAAGAAAAAAAATCATACATCATGACCGAGCTGGCTTCCTCTGAGGAATGCGAGGCTGCTTCAACGTACAAAACTCAATACATGAAATACTCAAGAATAATCAAGGGTAAACTGTCACACAATCATCTTAATAAATACAGAAAAGCCTCTGACAAAATTTAGCATCTTTTCATGATATAAATCCTGATAAAAATAGCTATAGAAAGACTTACCTGAAACTAATAAAAGCCATATACGAACATCCCACAGATGGAGAGTAGGGAGATAGCAGAGAAGTAAGCAGCAACAGACTGGCCTCTCCATCATTCAGAATCCAGACCCTGGAAAATAGCAACTCGGGTAGGTGGATCCCTGGGACCCAGGAAGGATCTGATGGGAAAATTGGAGCCTACAGAGAGATGGAAGAGACAGAATACAATGCAGAAAAAGGAAGGGGCAGTTGACACTTTCTCCCAGCTCCTGGCTTGTGGCTTGAGAGAAAGGAAAAACCAGTCTACAGAGACACAGTGAAAATGGGCAGTTCCAAAGGCCTCAGGGAGAAATGATGTTCAACAACAGATGAACGTATAAGGTGTGGTGTTTATACACAATGGAGTATGACTCTGCTATAAAGAAAGATGAACTTGAGTTATTTATAGGAAAACAGATGCACCTTGAGGCCATAATGGTAAGTGAAGTAACTCAGACACACAAGTTTAAATATCACATGGTTTCTCTTATATGAAAAACTCAATATATATAAAGTATGATATAAAAGACAGATAATAGGAAAAGAGAGAGAGAAAAAAGGTAATACAGTACAGACAATTGCACTAAGTCAAGATACACTTTTAGATACATTGTCATATTATCAAAAGTGCTCTATAGATTTAATTCAGTTCCTATAAAAAATACTAACATATTCTTCCCAGAAATAGAAAAATAACTTAAAATGCACGTGGAACCGGAAAAGACCCATTATAGCCAAAACAATCTTGAGTGAAATGGGCAAAATAGGAGGCATCATAACTGTGGATTTCAAGTTATGCTACAAAGCTGTAGTAACAAAAACAGCATGGCACTAATACAAAAATAGATATGTAGAACAATAAAATCAAATAAAAGACATAGAAACAACCCCATGCACCCCCAAGCGCCTGATTTTTGACAAAGGGGTCAAAAACATGCATTGGCTAAAAGATAGCCTTAAGAAATGGTGCTAGCAAAATTGATTGTCCACCTGCAGAGGATTGAAATTGTATCCATATCTCTCACCCAATACTAAAATAAAATCAAGATGAGTTAAAGGCCTTGTTATCAAAACAGAAACTTTGAAAGTGCTGGAGAATGACATAAAAGAAACACTTGAAGCAATAGGCACAGGCAAAGACTTCCATGCAGAACTGCAATAACCCAGGAAATAACATCAAGGATCAGCAAGTGGGACTACGCCAAATTAAAAACTTCTTCACAGCCAAGCAAACAATCAACAGTGTGAAAAGACAACCTGCAGAATGGGGAAAAATTGTCAGCGACTCTGCTAATGAAGGATTAATATCTGAGCTACATAAAGAAGTCAAAAAAAACTAACCCCCAAAAAACAAATGACTCAGTTTAAAAAATGAGCAAAGAACTAACTAGACACGTCTTAAAGTACAAATAGCCAATAAGTATATCAAAAAAGTTTCAACGTCTTTTGCCAGTAGTGAATGGCAGATCGAAACAGTTCTAAGAGTCCACGGCTGTTACCAAGGACACAAGAAGCAACAGATGCTGGAGAGGATGTAAAGAAAAAGGGAGCTCTCTGGACTGCTGATTGCAATGTAAACTAGTACAACCACTGCGGAATTCAACATGGAGATTCCTCAAGAAAATTAAATTAGAAATTCCATTGAGCCTGCTATGCCTCTCTGGATACACTTCCAAAAGAGCTAAAGATGTTGGATTACCGTGATATACACCTACCTATATCGACAGCAACACCGCTCAGAGTAGCTAAGCCCTGGAAACAGCCTACATGTCCATCAACAGATGAAGGGATAAAGCAAATGTGGTCTGTGTGGTCTACACGCACAATGTAATATTTTTCAGCCATGGAGCAAAATGAAATCATGCTGCTTTTAGAAAAATGGATGGAATTGAGATCGTAATATTAAGTAAAATAGGTCAAACACAGAAAGCTAAATATCACATGCTTTGTCATATGTGAGAAATCTAAAATATAAATAAATAAAAGTCTAAAATGAAGGAGAGATGGTAGGAAGTAAAAAGGCAGAGTCGTTGGAGATGAGGAAGAGGCTTGTGGGATGGAGAAGGCTGGGGTGGTAAAAGTACTGAAAACGATGTTGTCCAGGCAGGCCAATTGCCCGCAGTGAACATGACCGTTACGTTACATTCTTTATTACTCCTAATTAATAAGCCAAGTTCCATTTTGATTGCTTCCTGTAAGCCCCTCCTTTCAGACGAGAGCGCTCCTGAACACTCGTGTGGTGCTGGAAACCCTTCACACTGATGCCTCCCGAAGGCTGTGTCCTCCCGGCTCTGCTCTGAGTCCCCCGATGAGGCTCTGGCTCACCATATTTTCATTCTAAAATGTCTGATTTCCAGCTTTCTTGTCCCTTCCTCCGCCACCTCTCATAGCACTTCAGGAACTGGCCCAACAGCAGCCATTGCCTTCTTCGGGCTTCCAGGAGTCACATTTTTATGAGTGTTCCCATCACATAAGGTGCCCCGCAGGTGATAACGGCAGTAACCTGACAGTATGCTCCAAAGCAGTGTACTGTCCCTTAGCCATATTTATATTCTACCTCCTTTGATCTAATTCCAGCCTTTCCAAAATCTAGTCCCAAGTGTATTCCTCACAGTCAGGTCTTGCAGACTTGGGGAGGCAAATTCCTAGAAGTCATTTGATATCAAGTCATTTCCTCTCATATCTACGCCCAAGATATCTTATTAGCCTGAGAGCCAAGAGAAGACCTGGCTCTGATCCTGAAAAGAGTCCCTCCATCTTACAAGGAAGAGGCCCTGGCAGGCGCTAGCTCTTCACAATGAAGCACGACTCTCTCTGGGCGACGTCGGAAATTGTGCGGCCAAAGCCTGAGGCAGGCGCATCCCTCCAGACCCGTAAGGGTACACATATTTTCAAGCAGGAGCCTGACCTTGTCGTGATAATCCTGCCTCGGTCCTCAATCATTTTTAGCATGATTATAAGAGATACTGTCTTGAGTTTGTTCACAGTATTTTTCTCTATCCATCACTGTGTCTCCTTTCTTGAAAACTTTGCCAGGGTCATTACGAATGAAAGTTCTAGTAATCAGGGCACTACTTTATGCCATGAATTGAGTCCTTCAATCAGGATGCCACTTGTAGCACAGACTTCATTGCCAGCCAGGTGGCAGGTTATCCAAGCCCCAGATTCCATCTGACAGGCTACTTCAATGGGCCACTTTTATAACAGTATACCAATTAAGTTCTCTAGGAAGCAGATCTTGAGACAGAGTTAGGTGTACAGAAGATTTATTGTATTTCTAAGTCAATGAAAAAGAAAAAAAAAAAGAATCTGTGTAGGAGATCCAACAGGGAGACCTGGTACAAAACTTCCTGTAAAGGTAGCCCATGTTGGGAGTAAATAGTCTCTGCCTAACATCAGAGTCCTGATTCATGGTGGGTTAAGATCATCCTACGGACATGACCCTGACTACAGTGCTAAGGCAGAAATCAAAGAATGAATAGCAGAAGCCATCTACTCACCATATCCCCTAAGGTGCATTTCACTGCCACCCAGCCCCAAGATCTTGTCCAAACTTTTTTATTCTCCTCTTGTAAGTACAAAGTTGGACACCCTGCCAGGATACTGACTTGATGCCTCAGAATAATGACATCACTAAAATAACCTCTGTTGAAGGTCAAATCTTTACCTAAAATAAAAATGTAATTCTTGTCCATTCTGGCCTTCTATTACAGGTAAGTGTGACGGGTATTTTTCTTTAGTAAAGTGTGCTGATTGTGTTTCAGAATTTATTTCACGAAGGTGCTTGCAAATTGATTTTCTCATAATTGTTCTTGATGCTTCCTTTGCACCAAGTCTTACCCAAGTTAATCTATTACCTCATACATTGCTACGACCATAACTCAGATAAAGCATAACACATTTTCATTTTGGCTGTCCATTATTTTTCAGTAAGTCAATATAATCTGAGGTGAAGCGTGCCTCGCTCAGCATCTATTGATCTGTTCATTTGTTCTTTGTTTACATCAAAATACCACTTGTCAGTTCTGGGCCGATTACAATTATCTTTTCATATGGGAAATGACAGCTTCAAAGCACAAATATGAGTCAATTTCCAAGATGAGTTATTTTCAAGATGTGGTACAAATGTGCACCCCCACTTCCTTTCTCTGGGCAGAGATAATGGATGGCTTTTATTTTCTAGTTAAAAGAGCAAAAAGCATATATCTATCCCAACAAGACACCACTTTCTCCAGTACGAGAAAAACATATTTTAATTTGTATCACAGTGCATGAGTACACAGTAGATGTTCAATAAATGGTAATCATTATCAATATTGGTTCAAACAATTGTGGACATACTCTGGTAGTTAACAGGAATCAATTTTGGTGAGGTGGGATAGGAAATGATAAAAATAGGGCGGTTTAGAGAAATTCTTCAAACTCTTACAGAAATAAAATTTAATTGGTGTTTCAGATTTCTCACTATGCAGACACCAAATTTTTATTCATTGTTGATCTTGGCTTCTCAGGTGGTTAAGCTTTCTGTTTATTTTAGAAGGATTCCACAGCTGAATTAACTCTATAAAGCTACGGAAATATTACTTTACTGACCTTTTTACGAATTTACTATCTTTTTTAACTTTTGATTTTAGTACCTACTTTTATTCTGGACAGCAATTTAATCTCTAATTCTGTCAGGCACCCCCCTAAACCAGGTGTACGTTAACCACATTCCTGATGCTAGATGTCGCTTCTGATGTCCCTTTGAATAAGATTGTCCTTCACTTTTTACCTTGCAGATAAAAGTTATATTAAACCATTTCTGGGCTCATTTCAAAGCCTACTTTGTTCATGGGCCTCTCCCATATCAGGACCACCTACGTATATCTCTTATCTCCTGGAACTTTTTTTGTTATCTCATATGCTTTCACACTTTAAAAAGAATTGCTTTGTATGTCGCTGCCATTCATGGAACCCCTGTTACAGTGCAGTGCTGGGAACAGCTGCATCCAGCCCATCAGGCTCACGGGATCTGTGTGATCTTTAGCAAATCCCCTTGACTCTCTGAGCCTGGGTTTAAAAATTCTAAAGTCTTTTCCAACCTTAAAATTCAGCAACTTTGTAGGTTGAGCTTTATTTCTCAGCCTGGTAGTATTCTATACATAATTTTTAGTATCCTCTCGAGACCTATCCAAGTAGGTAATTTAGTACCTACAGGAGGACAAGACATACTGAGGACTTACATAAGGAAGACTTACATACTGAATGAATGAATGAATGAATGAGTATATGTCTACACTGATTTAGAATGTATAATTTGGCCAAAGAGATCTTAGGTATAATATCCACCAGTTATTTATACTATGGAGAGCCTTGGTCACTCTTTTATTTTTAAAAGTAATTCACTAATTTCCAAAAAATTTTTCAGAAGAGTTTTTCCAGAGGAGATGGTCACTGTTAGATACAAATACTGTATAGAAATCCGAATGACGGTTTTGTTTGATAGGTCCTAATTCTTTAAGTAACTTAATAGCTGGAATTATGTTCTTTTTAATATTCTCATGGGTCAAATTATCATAAAGGCAACTTCTATAAACTGTGTTCAAAACCATTCTATAAGCCAAAGTAGCTCAAAGTATGCATAAAATTTATTGAAAAATGGCTGAAAAGGACAGAAGCAATCGCCAAAATCTACTCAAATTTCTAAATAATGTTAAAATTCTCTGATCTTTTAAACCTTACATGTCAAGGTAAATGGGAGTTTAGGCTAAGGAGAAGGAAATAAGTCTGACTAAAACCTAGCAGCACGTGAGGCTTCTCTCCTCCCATGAGGACAGCAGCGGGCTGCCTCTGGCGCCTCTCCGTGAGGTCGGCAGGGAGGAGGGTGTGCCTGCTGTGCTGTGCAGGACACAGAATAACCCCGCAGGGAGCTGCTATGGGCCTTGCCTTGCAGGAAGGAGTGGATGAGGTGACCCGTGTTGTAGGTTGGGACCGACGTCAGAATGATTCCGAGGCTGGCAAAGCGGTGAGCCCATCACCCTTTTGGTTGCCCACAAGGCAGAGTGCAGGTGGTCCAGTTGCACAGAGAGCTAGCCCGGTGGGAGGCTTTCCTGCTGATTGGAAGTTTATCTTGAGAAAAAAGGGAACTCTTAGACTTTAGGGCCCTGAGAGGCCCAAAGATGTTAAGGCAGAATTTGAATCATAGCCTTTGAAGTAGACTTGGTCAACATGAGACCAAGATCCGTGGTTAGACTTTTCTAATTTTTAAAAGCTTGCCATCAGTTAGTCCTTTGTGCAGCATTTTAACATGTACTAGGTCACTCTCGTATACATACAACAAGAGATAATATGCAAGTGGGGTAAGTGACACTTGGAACTTATTGGATGTTCAATATCAAAAGCTATATAACAAAAATAGACACTTTAAGTAATTTTATTTATGGGACAGTATAGTCTATAAGATTATTTATCCTGAGTATTAGTTAATGTGTAAACTAGAAAAGAATAGAACAAGGAACAAGAAGCAAGAAAGGAAAAGGAAGGAGAAATGGAATGGCTTAGAATAAGAGGAAGTGGACGAGAAGTAAAAAATCTCAAATTTACTGTGATTTGGGGGAGTTAAAGCAAAGGAGATAGTGGTAAATGGAGGAAATAACAAAGATATTACCAAGTCCAGGTAAAGAAAGGGCCACCCATCCCAGCTTAACTCTTTATGCAGTATTTCCCATGTATGTGTATAGAGCACAAATAAATTTCTCAGTGAGCATGGAATTGCCCATACATTTGGAAAAGTTTCCAAGCAGGCATGTACGAGATTATGTCAGAGATTATAAACAACACAAAGCAATAGGTTTTCAACATAATATTTCAGTTTTAGAGTTTGGAGAACTTTTTTTTTTATATTTGTTCAATGAAGTCTAACATTCTGTGTTTTAAGGTGGCACATAGTAGCGGCAACATCAACACTCTGAAGTTGAGGCACCATTTTAACTAGATATTTTTTGAATTTTGCTAGTTTTAAAAAAACTGGACTTAATATAAATCATTTTAATCAGTGAAAACAATGCTTACAACTTAAAAAAAAAAAAAAACTCCAGGAGAACAAAGGGTATAAATTTCTTCTGTCGTCACATTTACACGAGAGCCTGAAAAGCCCTCTTTTTCTTTCTGACACATTCTTCTCAAATGTAAGACTCCACTAAAGTCTTTCAGTACAAGAGTGGTTAAAATATACATCCCAGTTGCAACCAAAATTGCCAAGAACTTCAGGAATTACAATTAACATTATATAAAGTTGTTACAAATCCCCAAGTGTAACTTGAACATTTCCACTGAAGTCATAGAATAAGCTTCTGCCCTGACTTCCAGCTGCAAGTACCTCAGAGGTTGTAAACAGCAAGCTTTCCCTCAGGAATTACATTTGCCATTCAGTACACCCAGGGAAAATGCTTCGGACAGATGCTGGCTGTCTCCCCATCGACATTAGACCAGACCCAGGTCAAATCCGAACAATTACACTGCACATGTAAGACATCTGCATGCTCTTACAGGAAATAAATCATCTCATGCTCATCCATTTTTATTATGATGTGGGCATTACTACTTATTCCCTCGAAAATAAATTACAGCCACCCTTTCCCCCAAACGCTTGCAATGTCTTATTTACCAGTCCCCAAAGTGAGGAGAGCCGTTAAGCTGTTAAGGAGATTCTGAAAATGCTTTTGGATGGGAGGATCAGGCTCTGAGCTTAGGGGCATAGAGCAGGGCAGGGTGTGCATAAATGAATATAATCGGTAAAGCTTTGCTTAAAGAATCAATCACTTTGACTCATGAAGATGAGAAATTTCCAGCACCTCTTGGTTTTGACTCAAGTATCTTACAGCAAAAGTATCTCATAAATTCAAGTCAAATAGACCTATAAATCTGAATGAAACCGATAGAAAGGTAATAGAATTCCTTTTTTTTTTCCCCCTTGGCCAAATTTCATTTTTCAGGATGAGGATTGACATAAGTAACTGTATCAAATCTCTACTTTCTAGAAAGAAGTATTGAACTGAAGATTGGCTCTTACAATGTGACTTTTTAAAAGGACATTTACCTTAATTTAGAATTCAGATTCTCCCCACACAGGATAGGCATCAGTCTGCTCCTCTTTCCCTGAAGCACAGGTCCTATCAGATTCTAGTTATCCACTCACTCATTCTCTCCTCTCTCTTCCTTAGAGATTATACAATTCCAGCCATTCTCTTTCTCTCCTGCATCTCCATCCCTCTATCCTTGTACTGAACCATCTCTTTCAATGTTCTAGTGTTGCTTATTTCCATCTGTATCTTAAAAAGGTAAAGATAACGCTTCTAGTCTTCAGCCTCATCTTTACCTTGCAAACTCTGACTCACATCTTACTATAGTGAAAAATCCTCCAAAGACCCATGGGTTAAAGGCTTGGCCACCAGCATGTGACACCACTGGAAGGTGGTGGAATCTTCAGAAGATGGTCTAGGGGAAGGAAGTTAAGTCATTGGCAGCATGCCCTTGGAAGACATTGGAACCCCATCCCTTCCTGTTCCTGTCTTTGTTTCCTAGTGCCGTGAAATAAACGGGCCTCCTCTGTTATATGCCCCCACCATGATATTCTATGCCTGCACAGGCCCAAAGCAATAAAGTCAAGAAACCATGGACTAATCCTCTGAAACCATGAGCTGAAACAAACCTTGCTTCCGTTTAAATTGAGTAACTCAGGTAAATTGTCAGAGTGGTGGAAAGCTGACTAGCACACCTCTCCATCTAAGGTAGTGTCTTAGTTATTTTCTCATTGCTGAGACAAAATACCCAACACCAACAAGTTAAGGGAGGAAAGGTTTATTTTAGCTCACAGTTTGAAAAGATTTTACTCTGTGGTCAGCTGACTCCAAGGCAGGGAGGCATGGCAGAGGAGAATGGCAAAAAAGAAACAGTCTATGGCAGGGCAGGCAGGAAGCATCCAAAGGCGAGTCTTCCTTTCCCATTTTATTCTATTCAGGCTACAAGCTATTGGCTGGTGCCATCCATACCCAGGACAGGCCTTCCTATCATCCACACCCAGAACTACACTAAACTAATCAGTGGACTAGTCCAGTTATTACACCCTTAATCCAGTATCACACATCCATGATTGATCCACCTCCCAAAGATCCCACCTATGAATGCATGAGGTTTTGGGGGGATCATCTAGATATAAACCATAACAGGTAGAGGTCATATCATAAGAGATTTCCTTGGATAGCCAAATTAATACTATTTCAACTCTTCTATACACCAAAATCTTATATTACCTCTCATTGTAAAAACAGGGAATTGCAGTAGTTTCCTGGGACTACTGTAACAAAGTACCATAAGTGAGTGGTTTTAGTACAATAGAAATCTATTCTCTCCCCAATTTGGAGGCTAAGTAAGAGTCCAAAATTAAGGTGTTATCAGA
>PVJO010035115.1:0-10156 GCA_004026905.1 Hystrix cristata | reverse complement strand
TAACCACTGAGCTAAATCCCCAGCCCCCTTCCGTACTTTCTTGATGGTCTATTTATAGTTACTTATGTTCAAGAATAACTTCTACCAAGAATATTCTGTGTTGGTAACCAGACCATAGTTTCTACACATGTATGCCACACCCAGCCCTTCTTCCCAGATGACATTTTGTTCCATGGCAATGGTTTAGAGAATAGCATGGATTGTTAGCTGAAAGATATCACTGCATCAAAATATATCTATTGTCAACCAGCACAGTGACCATTAAATTCAGTGACATTAAGCAATCTTTTATCTTTTATCCACCTATCCTTCTATTTCCTCTCAGACCATTAGCCTCTTATGGTTGGTAGGAACCAGTACAGACTAAGAGTATAAATAATAGCCAAATAAGATCCTGTTTACAACACTGGGGATGCAGCACATCATTCAAAGCTGTGGTGATAAAGGCCCATTGACCATCTCGCGTAGACCATGGCTTATTTAAATGCATCTATGAGACACTAGAATTCAGGCTTGGCATTTTCTACTTGTTCTTTTCCTACTGTCTAGATGCCTTGAACCTCCGAAATCGTCACGTCATCTGTGTGACACTCAAAGTCCTCCAGCATCTGGTTGTGTCAGCTGAGATGGTGGGCGAGGCTTTAGTGCCCTACTATCGTCAACTCCTCCCCATCCTGAACATCTTTAAGAATATGAATGGTGAGTTATCCCAGGAGTCAAAATGTCTTTTAAGCCCTAAAAAGGGGAGTGGCTTGAAGTAGAGTTAATGAGCAACACATTTAGGATTTATCGCTGCATATAAACCACAATCCATTTGGAGAGCTAAATAGCATACTCCTGCCCCTTCTCGGGCTACTCTCTTGAGAAACAGTAAAATTAATGATTTCATTTATTACTCCTCACACCTACAGCTCCTTCAGTACAGGAGCACTGAAATGCTTCTGTGAGCTTCCAATAATTAAATGTAAAGTTGTTTAATAGTTTTTAATATATTAGTAGGTTTTGAGTTTGTTCTTTTTCTTAACAGCAATGCTACTGAGATATGTACTATTAAAATTTCAGTGTTTTTTAAATTAAGATAAATTTTTAAAGAAACATTAAAATGTGGTAGATTTCAAGTGTTTTAATGTATGTTTTGCTATTTCTTTTTAAAAAGGAAAATTTTTTCTTATATTTAGTTGCTAATTATTAATTTTCCAAAATAATTAATAAATTATAGTTAACTTGGTACATGGTGAGGACTGATTTAAAATATACGTACAGATCCATTTCTTTTTGTATATTACTCTGTAAACTTCAGAAAGCATAGATGAGCCAGATGAATCTGTTTTACCATATAAAGGCAGTAGGTTTTTGGTGCTCTCTTGGCAGACAGTGGATATGTGTCTGTTCGTTGACAGTGCAATTTTCTTGAAATGATGTGAATCTTATTTTCTTTCTGGCTGCTACCTTTGAAGTTCCAAACCTCTTGCGTGCTTGAAATAAGTCAACATTTGAAGTTAATTTCTGTCAGCCATGTAAAGAAGTTCGTAATTTAGTGGAATGCTGCATGAAAATTTTGCAACATGATCTGTTCATTGAATATGCAAGAAAAAAGTCAAACAAAAAGCTGAGTGTATGTCAGCTCCACTCACAAACAGACCCTTTGTTTGAAATCACTATTTTTTTATTATTACTAAATAGCAATGAAGCCTGCTTCAGGCATAAACTGTTCAGGAAATCGTTGACTTCTCAGAAACTCTTTAAGGACATTTCAATAGTATAGACCTAATTATATGTTTAATATTATATGTATTTAGTAAAAGGGGATTCAAATGGGACTTTGGGAATTCAAGAATGTGTAAGGGAATGAGATGATATCCATCCCAAGCCATCTGAAGAGCTGCACATTAGTGCAAGATGGGTACCCTTCGAGAAAAGAAAAACTGTGTTTTAGTAATTGAGTCTATTACTATCCAAACTCAAAGTTTTCATCACAACACTTATGAAAAATAGCTATGTACATATTCTTCATTCATAATTCATAAAGTTTACAGAAGCATCAAATACCCATGGAGTTTTAAGAATGACTGTATATATACACATGTTCAGTTCAGATTCATAAAGGAAACTATGTTCGTCCCTTATATTTAGATTCTTGTTAACTTGAAGGAGCTGGAATTTGGTAAGACAGAAATAGAGATAAGTGGAGATGAGAGAGAGAGACAAAAGACAGAGAAAGGGTAAAGTTATTAAATAAATAGTACAATCAGGGAACAGCCACCCCCCACACAACATTTTGGTTAACATTATTGAAGTGTGTGATTCACAAATATTTCCTCAGTAATCTTCACAGAGACCTACAATGTATGTATTATTACTACTTTCGTTGTTTTGTTGTAAAAGTTGCCTCTCTGTAGCATTTCTTCCATATGAGTCTTTGCCTCTGTACTTGAACATGATAGAAAGTGAACCTCCTCTTCCTTGCTCAAGCACCCAGTGGTAGGCAGCTACTGTAACAGAGTATTCATGCTCTTGTCCCAGAGTAAAATCTGGAACTTAAGTCTAGCTATCATTTTGTATCCTTGGACAGAAGAAGAAAATCAGTGATGCTCAAAAGACAATTAGAATCTCCCCTACAAGGAAGGAGTGATACAGCTGCCACAAAGAAAGTACATCTCTTTGAGAATTCTCCAATATCAAACAAAGCTGTTAGTTTCTAGTGCTTCCTCATTGTGGTTTTTCTTTAACTCTAAACTCAGAAATGTCTGTGTATTAACAAAGGAAGTGACTGGTTGTAGGAATATATTCCTATTGAGACTTTATCTCTTTGGGGAACTTACAGTTTATATTTTGGTCCTTAATTGGTCGCAGGCACCAATTGGAACTTTTCTCAATGCATGCTTCAGAAATTCTATGAGCTGTTTTTCTACCAAATATTTTTCTGATATTTAAGATGAAATAATAGCTTCAGCTTCATTTTCTCCTCATCTTAGAAACCTGTCACTGTACTGCCATAATGCATTTGCTACATTTTCAGGGTCCTATTGCATTCTAGCAATAAAAATGTGAAACTCTCCTTCTAAAGTGGCTGTTATCCTAGATCCAGTTCTTCCAGAAGAAGGTTATCACAGGATTTCCAATTACAATAATATTTTCACTAGAAAAATTAGTTGGCCTTAATGGTATTTTAATAAATCCTGCTTTATAATTATAGATATTTTATCTCTATTCACAGACCATAGTACTTATTTTAAGCCAGTGTATTTAGTAATAGATATAAGAATTTACAATTCAAATTATATTAGAATTTTACAATATGTACCATTAGGAAAAATCCTAATTTTCATTGTATTTGAGAACAATTTCACATATTTCTATATTTCTCTTTTTCTACTTGTCTTTTATGTAAATCAATGTCTTGTTAAACACAGATTCAAATAAAATTCTTTTCAAGTCCTAGTACAAAATCCCTTTTAGAATAAGACCAGACATAAATTACAGAAAAAGAAAGAATGAGAGAAGCCAGACTTTCAAATATAATGACCCTGCCCTTCTGTCTGTCCCCTTGAAGCACAAATTTTAGCTTAGTTCTACTGTCTAATTTTTTTATAATGTCCATCCTATTTAATGTTAAATGAACTTTCCAAGTAGTCAAGGAACTGGACAAATCTTATAACAATCACCTACAATGAAAAGAACCATACTTACAGTTTTCTTGAGGGACTGTGAAGAATAAAGTAGGGCAAGGAGGAGCCAGTTACACTTAGAGCCTCAGTTTATGCCCCATCTACACTGTTATAGGTGATAAAACTTATAACCAGCCCCACGAGATTATTCTTGTTCTAGGAGAGGTAGTGGTTTTATTTATTTATTTATTTATGAATAACACTCTTCACAGAGTTTCATTATGGTGTGACTAAAACAACTAATAAATCTAAGGTGTGACCTGTAATGTGGCAGAAAGAGGAATACTGGGGAACCAGAAGACATATGATGTGATTTTAGGCAAATCATTTAACTTCTCTGATCTTAAACTTCCTCATCTTTACAAAACGTGTATGATGATAGCTTTTTATGAGGACTGATATGATCATTAGAGACCCTGAATCCGTAGCCCCTGTGTATGGAGTCTGGCCTTGACTAGGATAAATACAATAACCACTGACATTATACAACATTATGTACATATATAACAAATCACAAAGATTTCGTAACCTCACATAAAATAAAATAATGTTGTCTAAGTGGTTAGAGGACAGCACAGCTAGATGGTTGATGCTGTGCAGGTAACTGTCCTGCGCCCCTGTATAATCTGTAAGATGCAGCCTGCTGGTCTCACCTGCTGCGTCACTTTTCTTCCACCTTGCCTCTGATGATCAAAGGCCTTGTTAGTAGCCAAGTAAGCTAAAGGGATTCATTCAAGGATAAGTGATTTCCAGATGCACTGTTTCCTGGTATAATCCATAAGGTGAAATGTATGACTGATGTTTTGTGGAATTCATGTTTTAAACGGAGAAGCCTGCCTATGATACACAAGGTCCTCTTTGGGAAATCCAAATTGTTAAGCTTTTGAGCATACTTCCCTACATTTAAACAATGAATTTTAGATGTGAGAAACATGCAGTCTTTCCAGTAACTACTTTGGGGGTGACAGAGAAAGAAGTGCTTCTGTAAAATATTCCAAGAGTGTATTTGTTCTATAGTCAATAGCAATTTCATCTCTGCTATGTTCTTTCACAAATGTTATTAAAGGTTACAGAAAATTAAGACAATAGGAATGTTCAATTTATAGCTTTCAGAGATGAAACTACAAAATTAATGATGCGTTGTATTACATTTGAGGAACATAAGCTAATAAATGGCATTAAAACATTTATAGCTAAAATATGGGCTTTGCCAGCAGATCAGGGCTGCCTAGTAATTCGAGTTCCTTATCTTGGATTCTTTATTTCTAATTGTACCAATAGTGCCTGAAACACTTCAGGCTCTAGATATTAGAAACTTCAACAATACCATAAATTTTTATCAATCTACATAAGTAAATGTAATAACTAAATACAATGTTCTCATGTTTGTGGATATGAAATAGTCTTCAATCATCAAAGATAAATCTAGGATATATACCATTGTAGTCTAATGAAAGTCCACTAAAAGAGACTTAAAGTTTTTAATTCAAGTTTAGACACATTACAATATATAGATAATGAGAATGCATTATTTGGGAGTTTTTGAACCAGATCTTTGATTCTGAAATGTAAATGACTTATAAAAAGTATAAACAATTATTTTATGCTGATATTTTTTAAACAACCTTTCATGAGAATCTAACCATTCTCAGGCAACCTGACTCAAATCCTGTTAGAAATTTCTATGGCTCTTAAAACTTGATCTCATGATCCTTTAACAGGTTAATAAACTTTGGGGAGCTAATTGTTTACCAATAAAAAATAAAAAGAAAAGAAACAAGCAACAACATGTCAGTTTTTCTGTCTATAAGTGACTTGTTGCCTGCATGATGGTACATACCAGTATTCTGGGGGGCTGAGGCAGGAGGATCGCAAATTTGAGCCTAGCCTGGACAGTTTAGGGACTGAGTGAGACCCTGTCTCAAAATGAAAAAGAAAATGTGAGTGGAGGGAGGTCATAGCTCAGTGAAAAGGCCGTGGGTTCAATCCCCCGTATCGACAGGAAAAATAAAAAAAAAACCTTGCATAAAGTTAATTTCTCTTCACAGAGATTTAAGTTTAATTTTGTAATTAAGGTTTATTCTTCCTGAAATTCTGAACAATTTTGAGGCCATGATTTACATTTTGGAAATTCTTTTCAAAGTTCCTTAGAAATCATTAGGTTTATTACATTTGAAAGCATTAGATTCCCCTAAATATATTGAAAATATTAATAGAATTGCTATGCCCAAATTTCTGAAAGTTGGACTTTGAATTTGCATGTATATATCAAGTCTCTGAGTACTTCTTCCACACAGACTTGACTGCTTGGTCTAAAAAGAATCCCAGGATCATAACAAACCTGGAGAATATATGTAGAAATCCTTGAGTATAAGCATCTCTGCAACTTACCTAACTATACCACTACTAGTTTCACAATGGCAAAATATTTGTGCTGGGCTTTCTTTTTCTTGTGTGGATTGCAGCCCACACACCTAGTAGAATTTCATACTCAACATATGTGTGAAATGAATCCACTAACCCAGCCTGCATGACTAGTTCTTCCTTATTCTGTCTCCTCCTCAGTAGTTTCCCTGCCCCCCAGTCCACTTCCAAAGAGAAAGATGCAACCTACATCAAAACTCAATCTGTGTCTGATCTATCTATCTCACGTACGTCTCCAGTCTAAACTATACTAGGCAATATCTAATCCCTTTTCCAAATGGCAGGCCCTGAAGAAGTTATAAAAAAAAATCTTACCTTCCTCTTCGATCTTCGCTTCTCCAAGTTCAATGTCTATTCCTCCAGCATTCTTCATAAGCAGGCTTCTAGAGCCTGGAAAATCTCTGGGGACGGGGACTGAGGACCCCATATCTGCAGACAATGATAGTTTTACAGTGACCTAAGAGTGTGGCCCAGGAGGACAGGTGGTCCCTACAAAGCCCACAGTGTGTACAGCCTCAGCTGATGCCCTATACATGATCAGCCTCTGAAGAGCTCTTTCCCATTATGAGTTTACAAGGTTAAATCCTTTTCCTCCTTGTTCAGACTGCTTCATGTATTTTCACCTCAAATTTCCTTGTTAAAAAAAAAGTGTTCGGAAAGCAGAGCAGTCACATACAGTAAATCACAGCTACATGTGCTCTTCTTGGTAGACCTCCTTGTTTCCATCTTCTCAGGGGGAGAAATTACTCTCATATGTGAGTGAGAATCTATATCTAAAAACATGAGCTGGTAGGGTGATGACTAAAGAAATTAGAATCTAGTCCTGAAGGCTAATTCTGTATATTAATTTCCTGTGCCCACCATAACAAATCAGCACATGCTGGGTGTTCTAAACAGCAGACATTTATTGTCAAACATTTCTGGAGACTGGAAGTTCAAGACCAAGCTTTGGAAACCATGTGCTCTCCGCAGGCTCCAAGGACGAATCCTTCTTTGCCGCCTCCGGCTTCCAGTACTGCCAGCAGTCCTCAGTGCTTCCAGACCTGTGAATGCTTTCCTCCCATCTCTCCATCTTCTCAGGGCTCCTTGCCCTGTGCCAAGTACCTGTCTCTTCTCTTCTTGTAAGGACACCTGTTCTCCTAAGGGTGGGTTAAGGGCCAAGTCTAGTCCAGTATGACCTCACCTTAACAAATTACTTTGGCAAAGACCCTGTTTTTAAATAAAATCCATCCTGAGGCTCTGGAAAAGACATGATATTGGGGAGACATTCCTCGTAGTGCAGACTGGATACCTCTGTCCTATGGTGTGTGGAGATATAAAATCTCATTCCCTCCCAAGGAAAGTGAAGGCCTTAACTATTGATGGTCCACAAGACCTCATGAAGCCTCCTTTTTAACTACGACAGAATTCCCATTCCCTTTCCTTTCAGCAGAAGGATTTGGATAAGACAGGGCAGATGCTTTGGACATGCAAAATATTGTGTGAAAAAACAAGTGGAAGCTGGTGTGGTAGTGCATGAAGTTTGAGTCCAATCTACACAACTTAGCAAGAGAAGGATGTGGGAGGATTATTAGGTTACTAGGGTTGTATCTCAGCATGCAGACCCTGAGTTTAATCCCCAGCATTGTAGAAAGAAAGAAAAAAGAATGGAAGGATGCAAGGAGGGGAGGGAGGAAGCAAGCAAAGAAGGAAGGAAGGAAGGAAATGGAAGAGTGAAGAAGGAAAGGGGAGAGGAGAGGAAGGAAGGAAAGAGAAAATAAAAAAGGAAAAAGGAAAAGGAAAGAAAAACAAAAAATCAAGAGACACAGGGTGCAGCAGCCAAGGAAAGTGAAGGGTCTGGCATCAGGGTTTCTGGGCTCAACCCTGTCTCCCAGCTGTGTGATCTTCGATGGGTTTCATAACTCCTCCATGCCTCCATCTCCTTAACTTGAAAATCAAGTTATTGGAAAGATTAAAGCAGTTTATTGACCTTCAGAGAAATATAAGGAGGTCTTAATGGCAGGAGCATCAACTTGGCGAGAATGAGAAGGATGAACTACTAAATGTGAATGGCATTGCCAACATAGACAAACCCACTGCACAAATTTCCCTCCCTGCCAGTCTTCACTCCCCTCAGCCCCTACTTCTCTGCAGAGGAGGGCTGAAGTCTTTAATCACCAAGCCAGATCTGGAGGTTTACAGAGAATTTCCTGCCCAAATGGACTATTGAAATCCTGGCCTCTTTCCAAGAGAGACCAAGCTTTCAGCTTGTAAATGGCTCTTACATTTGCTGTGTAAGTCTAAATCTTTCCACATAGCAATGGCTGTGTTTCTCCTCCACATCTCAGTTCTATCTGCAGTGTTGATGGTGTCCCTGTCTCTCCACTGCCCTTGCAAGGATCAGACACAGAACTGCAGAGCAGTTCATGGCTCAGCACACCTCCATAGTCTGCAGACCCAGGTGCACTTCAGATTATACAGGGAAATCCCATTCACTACTTATGACAACAGGACACAGACTGAGAACTGGGATTAGGACTAGCCTCGGTGCCCACTGCTTACTACAGGATGGGCTGCATGGTCCAACGTCTGCTCCTTGGCTGTGAGTGCCCAGCACACAGCACAACCCAAGACTCTTGGGACAGAGTCCTCCTTCCCCACTAGTTCCAAATTCAATCCTCATCCTCTCAGAGCCTCTGCCTGTATGGCTGATGCACGCAGAACAAATGGCTGGCTCTTCTCAGCCCTGCCCATCCATCTGCAGTGCAGAATCTTGATTCTGTGACTGTCTTCTCACAAGGACCCAGATGCAGAAGAGGGTTGGGAAGACTGGCTATTTACTCGACCTTTTTGCAAAACACCCTGCCTCCCCTTCTCAACTGTGAAATGTGTGCTTTGTCACCCTGCCTCCCCTTCTCAAGTAATCCAACATGGATCTAATGACAAAAGTGTTTGATTCCACATGGCTCCCAGTGCCTGGCCAGGAACATCCCCACTACTACCTAGAAAACTAATCATCTGAATCAGAGATTTCCACCATTTCAGTTAAGGCCTTTAAGATGTGCCTAAAGAAAGCTGCATAGTAACTTTAATGTACTTAAAAACTCCAGTGGGCCCCAAATGAGCAGGCATGCAGATATTCGCCCAGGAGAAAACATTGCTGTCTTCTATTTACAGTCTGCAACAGAAATTTTACTCAGTCTGGGCCAGAAAGTAAGCAGGAATCTAAAGCTTTAACTTAAGGAGGCTTCTGTGTTCAGTCAGCTCCTATTGTACTTTTGAAACCATCTAAAACTTCACCTATTCTAGATGTGCTGGTAATTAAGGTCTCATTCTCATTTTCTTTGGTATGCAAATCTTTCACAAGTACCAACAAATGACACTTTTCAGGTCTCTTTGTGGACACTGCAGAGAAAATAAGAATGTCGCTCAGTGTACCTGTTATGTTGAGTAGTCACTATTCATAACATAACTAAAGCGAATTTAAAGGAGGGGTAGAGGACACAAAGTAAGCTTTATTCAGTGAGGGAGCCTTTCCTGGACCCTGTATCAAGTTTAACAGGGACCCCAGTTGTTCACTCGCTCTGAGCTCCCCATGCACTTTCTTCTTTTTTTTTTTTAACTTTATTTTAATGGTACATTTTCGATGTACATATTGATAACATTCATCATTGGGGATTTGTACCTGTACATGATATACCTTGTTGCTTCTTTTTTTCCCATTCCCCTCCCCTCACCCCCTCCTCTCTCCCTATTTACAAAAGCTTTGTTTCCATTTTTTCCTTCCATTTCTTATTTCTCTTGTCCCTCTGTTCCTTTCCCCCTCCCTTGTTCCCTTTCCCATTTGGACACTTTCTTCCCTTTCCCAGTATAATACATTTTAGTCTTTATTTACACTTCAGTTTCTCACACCAGAGAAAGTATGCAGTATTTAAACATGTGTGTCTTGATTTATTTCATTTAGGAGTATGGTTTCAAGATGCATCCATTTACCTAGGAATATCTCAAGCTTATCATTCTTTATGGCAGACTAGTACTCCATTGTATAAAAATACCACATTTTCTTAATCCATTCTGCTGTTGAT
>PVJO010035114.1:0-10219 GCA_004026905.1 Hystrix cristata | reverse complement strand
TTTATGGTGGTGTTCAATCTCACTTATTACCTCAAAAAGTCAGACTCGCACTGTTTAGAAAATTAAGAGTTGAAAGCAGAGTCCTTTTATTATAGCAATAATTATCGCATAGTGTTTATTCAGAACCGGGACAGTACTGAATGCAGTTGACACTGGCGTTGCCTCTGCCGTATGGCACAGTGCTGTGAGGCTTGCACTACTTCGTTGTGAAGAGACACCTTCGCACACACACATCTAGCCATGCCATCCTTCAGAAACCAACATTTTTTTCCTGAACGATGATATAAACGTAGCTAGAGCCTGTAACAAATTCAAATTGTGCAGTCAAGTGGTTAATACACTTTTTATCGTGGTTTTTCCACTAAATTCAAACTTGTTTGTTTTTACTCTACTTTTTACTGTATATTTATATACTTGCTAAAAATCCGTGCTGCAATTCAAGCCAGAAACAATAAGTCTTTTAAAACTATTCTTCTTTTCTTGTCCTCCATATCTCATCAATTATTAATGTTTGCCCACACTGCTGCTTCCACATCTCTGAAATAGGACGATATTGTGATCAGGAAGGCATTAAGTGGCTCTCCATAATTCAGTGACTCCACATTAAATATTTTTAAATGGCATTACAAGGCCCTTTATAACCCTCCTCCAATTTACAGTCCTGGATCCAGCACTTGCTGCTTATGTGCAGTAGCGTCTGGCTTCTTGCCTGTAGTAGTGTAATCTTCTTTATACACCTGAAATTAAAAACTTTAAAAGACTCACTCTTCTTGATATCAGCTCCTCATCTTGTGACGCGGCTTTCCATCTATCATGGCACAGCTTAAAACATCCTGCGTTAATCTCTCCCGTAGAATCAAGAAATGTGGGTGTCTTCCCTCTGCAAACACCTATGTTTTGTGACTGTCACACGGGCCTGGAATTCTGTATTTCTGGCTTCTGTGCCTTCAGAACAAACCCAAGCTCCTTAGGACAAAAATCACTTCAATTTATCTGTCTCCAAGAAAAGTAAAGTAGTTTATCCAAACTGTATACTCAGAAAATGAATTATCACCTTCATTTAGAAGGTACTTACTAGACAAATGAAAGAAGGAAAGAAAAAGAATACTTGAAGGCCATTTTAAATAAAACTTAAATGAAGAGAAGAATGTGCAAAAAATGGTTCTATAGATGTCTCATGGTGCACTTTTAATGCCAATGCCTTGATCTTCAGTTTTACTTTTTTTAAAAAGCAATTCAGATTTAATTTAATAACAATGATAATTCAATATTGAAATTTGATCAGCAGGATAAAATGCATCAGAAGGCCATGAGTTCTATGAAAATATTTTGCTATGAAATATTATCTTCTTAGAAAACATTATAACAAATGTTTTAACCATTATATGTCTCTTGAAAGTTACCTACTTTAAAAACATGACACCATAATTCTTTCTTATTCAAGAAAATGTCAACATGAATATTTAATTTTAATGAGGAATTACTCTGTGCTAGGGATTATGCTCTGTCTCAGTATATTTAATGCTCAAAATAGCCATGTGGAACTGTAATTAACATTACTTACCATATGAGGAAACTGAGATGTAGGGGTATGGAAAATCCTTCTCAGGTCACAGAATTGGTTAGTAAAGCCAGATCATTTCAACCTGGCGAGCTGGGTCTAGAACAACCAATACTCAACACTGAAACTCTAAAATGCTCTTTGAGTATGCCTGCAGCTTAAGAAAAATGTATGTAAATTAACATTTAGCTTTCCTACTTATTAGCAAATATTAGCTCATTTATGGTGTTTTCATTTTTTAATGAAGCTACATGATTAAAGGTTCTCCAATTATTAATGCTTTTTTCCCTCTTAGAATTATTGGAGTAGAAACACACCAATTTTCCATTTAAGTGGGTTTGTATAATTTAATTAATAAGGTAGTATAACTGTGTAAATCTGTGTTTTTAATTCATATTTTCTGCTTTGATCTATATAAATGAAAACTACTTTTGCATCTAAATTTCAATCAACATTTGATATTTTTATATTTCTTAATTTTATTTATTCTCTCTGATTTTTTATAGCTTACATTATGCTTACGGATATTTGTACAAACTCAATCTGAATGTATAAAGTGAGAATTATTATTTCACCTTCAACCATATCGATGGAAAGTTTTCAAAATATTTGACTCAATCTAAGACCTGTTTGCTGGCAATAAGATTTATGATTCATGTAGCCAATGAATACAGGATGTCTACAATGTGTCATTATATTTCATGGTTTTTCACAATGTAATTTAATGTTTCACATTTTTCTCTTTTGATAAATAGATAAACAAATGAAAGTGAAATGTCAACATGTGATGTGAGTTATAAAATGCTTTGGTCAACTCAGGCTTGCCGTGAGCAAAATTAAAACTATCACATGTAGTTTTATCATTGCAGGAGTAGCAGATTCTGTAGAAGTCTGGCACAATTGCACAATTTATTCTTCCTCTTAGGTCCGATTTAATTGACAGGGTTAGATTTATTGTTAAATTTTTATATCGAATTAACAATGAAGCATCTTAACATAAAACTGTGCTATTCCTATGTAGTTTTGATGGTATGAAAATGATACAAAGCCTCAGGTCCCAGGTTCCAGAGAGAATATAGTAAGACGCAGGTGATGATCAAATGTATTTCCTTAGTGTATTTAATGTTAATAACTTTATATCTTGTACAAAGATTCCAAGTTAAAAAATAGGCAAAACAGTAAAAAATATATATTATTTTTCCTTATGCAGGTGCTGAAAAGTGGACTTCAGAATATTATATCAGTCAATAAAGGCTGCAATAACGCCAAAACATCAATTTCTTAAAATCCCCAATATTTCTTTCCCATATTGTGCAAGTCTGTCACGGAACCACCTCTTAAATGCTTCTATCTCCAACTGTCACATGTCTCTGCCCCTCAGATTTCTCTGGTCAGACCACATCACACGACCCCCCTCAGCAAGGCCACTGTAATGTGGCAACATGCCCAGTAATAGAGGAGAAGGAGACAGTGGCAAACAGTGATAATACTGCCATAGCACTGAGAGGATAGATGGTGGCTGATCTGTGAAGTACTATCAGGTTGTTGCTGCTTTTCCATTCTTTGGGGTATTTCCATATTTTTGCTTTCTAATGTATTTGTTTAATAAACTTTGTATTATTGTTAATAAAGTACTGTCGCATTGTTCTTCTGTAGATCACTTTCTTCTTTCCAATTTCTGGACCTCTCTGCACTTACTGAAACCTTAAAGAAAGACAGAGAGTTCTATGTACTCAGAGATTTGTTTGTTTGTTTGTTTTGAGGCAGGATCTTGCTGTGTAGTCCAGGCTGGCCTTGAACTCCCCGCAACCCTCCAGCCTCAGCCTCCCGAGTCCTGGGATCACAGGCATGTGCACCATAGCTGGCTCAGAGATCTTTCATTTAAAGGTATTTTACAGGATTATTTTCTGCTTGATATGGATTGAAACTTAATGAAAAAAGTATTTTAGTCAAAACTATTTGCTATGAATAATCATTTAGAAGGAGAAGACACTAATAACAAAAATTTCAGCTAAAATGTCTAGCAATTCAACATGATGTTTTCGTTAAAACCAATACAATGACTTAAAACAGTGGAAAGAGGCAAACGTTAGATCAAAAAGAGATGTGGGTAAAAAAGTAACTTCCTGCCGGAGTCAAATCATGAGAGTTTTAAAAAAAGAAGAGGAAGAAGAAGAAAAAAATCAGGAAATGTAATCAAATATGTCAAATATCTGAGTAAATATGAGGAAGCACATTTGACCATCTTCACCTGTATCTTACTATATTCTCCCTGGAACCTGGAACCCGGAAGCTGGAAGCTGGAACCTGGAACCTGGCAGCTGGAACCTGGAACCTGGAAGCTGGAAGCTGGAATCTGAAGCTTTGCATCATTTTCATATCATCAAAACTACACAGGACTGGCACTGGGGATTTAGCTCAATGGTTAGAGTGCTTGCCCAGCAAGCACAAGCACAAAGCTCTGAGTCTGATCACCAGCACCAAAAAACAAACAAACAAACAAACAAAACAAAACAACAACCAAAAAAAAACCTACATAGGACTAACAAAGTTTTATGCTAAGATGCTTCCTTGTTAATTTGATATAGTAACATAAGAATAAATTTAACCCTATCAATTAAATCAAACCACTGCCTTGCTCTCTACAGGGACGCTGTGACAACGTGCTGTGTGCAAAACGTGTGACTGACTGACGTTTGTGCACGGAGTCAGTGTTGTTTGCCTAGCCAGAGCAGAGTCACCACAGAATGCTAAATTGCTAAAACCTAGAGGCTGATACAAAAGAAAATGAAATAAAATAAACTTTCTGCTCTAAAATGGCAGATATCAATGTCCCTATGAGGCTCTTAAACACACCATTTCAAATGTGTTTTCCTTTATTGCCTGCACAATATGAATAGTATATTAATAGCTACAGGCTTGTAAATGTATCATGTAGGTCCAAGATTATAAACTCAGAAGACTAGAAAATGCAGGCATTACAGAAAATAACACTTTTAAATCATTTTTCTGCTGTAATATTACATGCTTAATTTCATGAAAATTCAAGTTGTACTCTTAACTAAAGATGAAAATAAGTATCCATTTAAATATAACATATCATCCTTTAAATAAAATTGTATTGAAATATTAAAGCATACGTTGACCTCTTTACAAGGATAAATTTACTTTTGAGCTCTAGATGTGGTACTATTAAGACAGAAGCAAGCGCTTAGCAAATTGAAGTGCATTAAAATGCTTCTGCATGTTATTACTAAGGAGGTTGGTTACACGTGTATGTCAACATAAACCTCATTTTGCTTTAGAATCTGTGCTATGGAGTTCAGAATAAATGATAATTAACAATATTGCTAAAAACATTTGCTATTTCAAAAACCATTCCTCCAAAGCAGATCCAAACATACTCTTTGTTTTTCAAACATACTCTTTAAACTGATTTAAACTGAAATTTTCTGTGTTAAAGTGAGAAGTCAGTATATATACATCATAAACAATTAATGAATGCTAAATACTTGGACCACTTTAAGTAAATGTCTTTTTTTCAACCAATTAGTTTTTTTCCTCTATCTTCTTTCCCTCTTAATTTCTCATGCTGTGTTCACTTCTTTTAGAATGTGTGAAAGCATAAACTGACAGTTAAAAAAGACATTTTTGGGGGTAGGGGACTTAGCTCAAGTGGTAGAGTACTTGCCTAGCAAGGGCAAGGCCCTGATTTCAATCCCCAGCAACCACTCAACAAAAAAAAGGAAGCCAATTCTCAAAGATTTCAAATAATTGTAATTTGAATTCCATAAGTTCTTATAAACTAACAGAAGTCATGTTATCATCTTGCACTTCTCTGTCAATTTTATTTCCCCTGTGTTTTAATAATTGTGGATGAAGAATCTTGTTGATATTTTTCCAAATTAATTTAGGTATCTCTAAAATGTTTCATGAATATTTTATTCTATTTATATATATATGTTTTATTAAGAAGGCATACACTTTATACAAGTAGAAACTATAATAATTAATTTTGGATTTTAAAAAGCAAATAACCCCCCCCCTTATGTTCTATCAATAACTTTTAATTCTGTATTTTGGAAACAACTCGTTATTTTGTTATCATCTTACCTAGATCTAAGTATCATTCAAGAAGAAATGGAACAGTATCAAACCTTGTAATAGGAAATCTCAGATGCTGATATAAATAACCACTATATTAATTAGGGGAAAAATGTATTTGTAAAAATAAGATTCAATTTCTTCAGAGGAACATGATCAAGATACTTAAATCTAAAATATATGTGTCATGTACTTTGCCATCACAATATTGGGACCATTTTTTATAGATTCCTCAGAGTATTTTTCTTCTTTGTGATGGCTTGAAAATGCCATATACTTAAGAGAAGGGAACAAAGGTTGTAAATGGTTGAGAAACCAGGAGTTGAGATTCAGTAATGAGGGCTAAAGGATCCTACAGGGTAATGCAAATACAGCCTTTAGTTACTGCTGAAGGCAAACTGATAGACAAATAGCTGCAAAAAGATACTTGGTTAAATCTCCCAGAAAATGATCACAGCAAGAAAGTCATCCAAAAAACTTGTACTTATTCCTAACAACTTTCTTTTACCCTGATTCAGATAATTTTACAGGTTCTTATTTGAAGGTGACTCGCCTAAAAATAGTGCTCTAAAAGGTTTTAGAAGACACATTAAATTGATTTACACTTTCATCAAAATTGCCAATTTGCCCACATAACTATTTCCTTTTGTGTCTCAACTCGTTTGTACAAATCTGGCTCCACACTCAAATGACACAAGCCAGGGGCTGTCTTTTAGCTCTGGTATCACTGCTGCTCAGGAGAGTAGATGGCACATGACAGGGATGTGGTGCGTACACCAAACAGACCCTCCCAGAGTCCACTTACTTTTGTTCCTACTTATTATGCTGGGGATTTTTCTGTTCTCTTATTTTCTACATTACTTTTAGAGTTCCCAGTGTGTCGCAGATAGTCAAGTTGCTCTCTATGGCACAAAGGAGCAACACTTTTGTACTTTTGTTGGGTGCCAAGTATATACTTCCATTTGTTTTATTAGTTTTTCATTGCCATGCATTCTGAAGGGCACAATTTGCATCATTCAATAAAGGTCAGAATCTCCCATTAGGGATCTAATAGTCATCAAATCACTCACCACTGATAGAACACCCTTCTTTAAAAATATCAAAGCACAAAGAGATTTGGGTAAAGCACACCTTCCATCTCTTTACCAACATGTCCTTATCACTGCATAAAATCCATAAATGGACATCAACAATGATAAAAGGAATAATCTTTCATTTCCCCCATATGAAGATAATTGAGTTTTTTTCAGTATTTCCCAATGATAGTATCTTCTGGTTGGAGTTTTGTTTCTTATAGCATATGTACTCATTAATGACAGTAACCTAGAAAATAGTTTTTGATAGTTAAAATTGTTTGTACAAAATGAAGTTGAAAATTAGATCAGCATTTTCAAAACTAATATTGATTTGGTACACATTAATAGTTGTTCAAGAACTTCTTATAAGATAATATTTGCCATTTAAAAAATATTGTTTGGTCAAAAAAATTGCCAGTCGTTCTACAATCATATAGTTCCCTTTTGAAAATTCAAAATTTACATTAGTAAAGTAATGCCCACAGTAAAGAACATTTGTCTCATTTTTTTGAATATGGAAATTGATTTGAATATGAAAAACTTTTGTGAGTAATTATTTACAGTACAGTATTTTTCAAATTTTGACTTAGAATAAACATGTACTCATTAACTCATTAATGGTACATATCTACAGATTAATTAAAATAAAATTACTCATTTTCTACATATACCCTAAGGAATGGTAAATGTTCTTATTATAATTTTTCAGTGTTTATGAATATAACATAAAGATATATCAATGAAATAGATAAATGCCTCTAAACAGCTGTGAACTATGAATATATTTTAGAAGAAAAGAACATAAATAAACATCGAGGTAATTTTAATACAAAATTTGGAATAATCTTGGATGGTTTGAAACACACTTTTCATCTTAATAATTTTTACTACCATTGAATCCAAGATGAGCAGAAAAAGTAGGTAAATTAACAACCTTGGAATTCAAGAAAGGAGAAAGAAAAAAGAATATATAATTTATCAAATAGTTGCAAGAACTTTTTTCCTTTTATTCTTTCTTCCTTTTTTTTTTTTTTTGAGTAACACTGAAAAGAGATTGAAAACTATGAACAAGTCTAAAAGTCCAGAAAACACAAACTGTTTGGGTTACCAAAATTTTATGACATGAAGTGAAGTTAGTAGTAGATAGAGGATCGCTGAAACTCAGATTAGCATAGAAGATCTTGTATACCATCCTCAAGGCCAATGGAATAAGTTCAAAGAACCAGCAGAAGGATGCGAATAGACTGATCTTACATCAGTTTCTTCAGTACACAAAGGAATTCTAGCTTGGGACTCTCTTGAAACAGTAACCCTGAGATAGATACACACGGAGTGCAATCTGGGGCCTCAGAGAAAGTGAGAAGTGCCAGGTGTTGGGTGAGGTGATGGAACAGAGCTCAGTATCTCTGACCCGGCTCGTACCTGGAGTGAGGGGAATAATGACATCCAGCAAGAGTAGTTTTACCATTTAGTGTGTTAGGAGAAATGTAGATACAAGTAGTCAACACATAGATACAAGTATCCTGAGAGTAAGATGAAATAGAGATTTGATGTGAAAATTACCAATACCTAGACACAGAACAAAGTCAGAGATATAAGGAGAATGCAGGGAGGTGGTATTATTGAGAAGGAACCATCATGGCGAGAGGTCGACCTGCGTAGACAGACATCACACTAGAGAGGGTTATAGGTGATGATTGTGAAGTTACCACAACAAAATCACCAGGTATGATATATTCAGGAAAGATTAGTTGTGCTCGGCTCAAAAAATGAAGTAGCACATGATATGATCCCAGCTACTCAGGAGGCTGAGGCAGGAGGATTGCAAGTTCAAGGTTTGCCTGGACAATTTAGCAAGACCCTATCTTAAAGTTTATTATTATTTTTTAAAGGGAATATAGCTCAGTGTTTCATGGGTTCGATTCTCAGTACCTAAAAAAAAAAAAAAAAAGCAGAGGCTTAGTTGATTTGGGATATTAGATTCATTGCTAGTTTGTACAGAGTTGTGGTTTTGAAGTAAAGAAAAATGTGTATAAATAAATTTAGGTCTCAATATTTCATATCAATTAACTTTTCCTAGCGAATTTCCTTTGATGAGCTTCCTATAGAATCAAATGGAATTTTATTTCCTGGATTGTAAATTCTCCTGACCATGGCTAAGGAAGCAGCTCAGGGTGGGAGAGCACTTACCTCCTGTGTGGAGGGCTCTGTGTCTCGTGAACATGTTTTAAAAAGCTGAAACAAAGACTAAATGAATAAATTATCTTGACCAGACAGAAGATCAGAACAGAAATCTCCTATCTAACTCCCGGTTGTTATTTTGGTAAAGACAGTTAGAGACTATTACAGAAAATTACTAAAAAGAAATACGGATTTAGAAGAAAATAACCACAGAAAACTTCATATTCAATCCTTTGTTTTTGCAATGAGGAAGAAGTAGAAAAAAGAAAAAAAAAACATTTCTTAGGTTACAATATTAGATAACCCTTCTTAACTAATAGTTTCATTTAATTTGCAGGTATTTTAGTATATTATGAAATAGGCTATGCTTTATGAAGCATATGAAGAATTTATGTTATAAAATTTATTGACAGGTATTTGACTCAATTCTGTAATAAAAATTGTATTGTTTACATCTACCAAGATGCCTTCAAATAGGCAATTGAACTTAATGTTTTTTGTGCTTTAATATGATTATTTCATAGCTTCAATTGCACAATAAATAATAAAAATTAAAAGTTACAGTTGTTTCCTGTGTTTCCCAACTAAGTGATGTAAAAAAACTGAAAAAGAGGGAAAAAATCCCTATTCCTGACTTGTAATAAATCTGGTTCTTATTTTTGTATCACTTTCTATATGGACTATTTTTTTTTTCTTTACTAGAAACAAAAGTTAAAAAAAAAAAAAGAACAGACAGTCTTTCCCTGGAGTAGCCAAAAAGAGTGATTCGCTGGTGACCAGTGTAAATAGCTTCAGTACAATAAAGGATGTTGATTCATTGGTACTCCACAAAGACTGAGGACAGATAGCAGTAAGATGCCAGGAAAAGCAGGGGGATCAGGTGTTAAGGGAATGAGTTCAGCAGCAAAACAGAATGAGGAAAAGTACTAATGTAATACTCTGTGGTGTCAAACTTCAGACCTGATGCAGTATTTAAAAAGTAATATGATAAGAAAATGCACCGTAGACACAAAAAAGCAGGTCAGCCAGACACTGAGGGAGAGAAAGCATCCAGCATCAGCAGACCACAAATACAGGAGGGTTACGGTCCATGGAACTGAGGATGGGGAAGGAGACTGAACCAGACTGAGAAGAAAGGATGACAAAAAGTGAGAAGGCCGATACGCACTGGAGAAGGGAAGCACGAGGTAGAGGGCAGCAGGAAGCAGGTTCCTGGTGAAGTGAGCCAAGAGCGGCAGCAGTATGTTGAGGACAAAGACCGTAAATAACACAAAAGGCCAGACGGAAGTCATCAGTT
>PVJO010035113.1:0-10229 GCA_004026905.1 Hystrix cristata | reverse complement strand
CTGTCCCTCAGACAAAGGTCTAACATCCAGAATATATAAAGAACTCAAAAAGATCAAACTCCCCAAATTTAAAGACCCTATCCAAAAATGGGCATCTGAAATGAATAAACATTTCTCAGATGAAGAAATAAAAATGGCAAATAAATATATGAAAAAATGTTCAACATCATTGGTCATTCGAGAGATGCAGATCAAAACACTAAGATACCATCTCACTCCAGAAAGAATAGCTATTATCAAGAAATCAACCAATAACAAGTGCTGGTGGGGCTGCGGGGGAAAAAGGAACCCTCCTCCACTGTTGGTGGGAATGCAGATTGGTCCAACCACTGTGGAAATCAGTGTGGAGATTCCTCAGAAAACTACAACTACAGGTTCCATTTGACCCAGCTATTCCTTTGCCTTTTTTGTAAATAAAGTTTTACTGGCACACAGCACAGCCACACCCATTCATTTGTATCTCACCTATGGCTGCTTTTCAGAGTGAAGTTAAATAGTTTAATAGACAGACTATGGTGTCTATCTGTAGAGCTGAAGATTTGGTCCATCACTGTAACAAATATATTGAAGGAAAGAGATATAACTGCCTGCGCTTAACTTCAATGGCAGCTTCTACTACTTACTGCCTGTAAACTCATTAACTGTTTCCTAGTTTCAACTAAATCCTGCTACCTTTTCCTGTTGATACCATTTGACTTACTTACTCTTTGCTAGGCACATAGGCAGCTTCTCTGTATCCTACAACACAGCTACCAATTGACCTGGAGATTTCTCCTCAACTAAAGTCCTGGCCTAAAATTTGGAAGACTAGAATTCAAGCCTTGCTTGGTGCTGAGAGACAGGTCAGTACAATAGTTAGAATAGGGACTCCAGGGATAAACAGCCTGAGATGCAATCCAGTGTCTCCACTGACCAGTGAGATGTGTATACCTTGACCAGGTTTCCTCAGCTTCCTCATCTGGGAAATGGGTATCAGGAGTGCAACAGCTTCCTAGGTGGCAACAATTAAATGAGTTGAAATTGCATGTGTTACTAGAACAATGCCTAGCAAACAGTAAGCAAAATGTAAGCGTTAGGAACTCTGCAAATTGCTCTCACATACTTCAGGTATAAGCTGAAGCTAGTTTGATAAGTTATAAGCAGTTAGGTGGCTGCTGATCTTTCATGAGAAAATCACATTCCAAAATGGCTTGGGCAAGTGCTTCGGCTCTGCTCACCTTGATTAAAAGCACAAATGCTAGAATAATAGCTGTTAGAGATTATTGTCTTTTGAGTATTTTGTGCCTTCTAAATAAGTAGAATGGATAGGATCAATGCTACATGAGGTGTGTGGATGAGCTAAACCATTTTAGGAACTCTCCTGGTTTGTGAATGAGTCTGATGTATAGATCTAAGGAATTCAGTGTCCAGGGAGAGCGACCAACACCTGACCCCACATTCCAATGTTGTATTAGTCAGTCTCCCAACACATGTAACTTAAAGGAGAAGACGTTTACTTTGGCTCACAGTCTCCCTCGGCTCAGCCCGCGGTCAGCAGGCTCCAGGGCAGAAACGGCATGGGAGAATGGTATGGCAGAGGAAAGTTGTTCACTGCACAGCGGCCAGGAAGCAGAGAGAGAAGGGAGGAGCCAGGAACAAGAATATAACCTTCCATATCAAGTCCCTAAAACCTGCCTCTAACCAGTGCCCACTTTCTAACAGTAACTCAGCTGTGACTAATCCACTGATGAGTACAGCACTTCCATGATTCAGTCACCTTGCAGACACATGAGACTTTGCGGGTACATTTTAGAACCAAACCACGATAAGGGTCAAGTCCCAGGTTTGGAGGACTCTGTTCCTGATCGTGACTATCACCTCCAAAGAATCTTGCCTCCAGAACACTTTCTCACTTGTCTCAAATGAAACCATTCAAGGCAAGAAAAGAACACCTCACATGATGAAAAAGGGGCTTCAGAAAGCCCAAGAACACACTGTGAGGAATGGCTATGAAGATGTGCTACATAAACGCCTGCTTATGTGGCAGGCTATGATCTGGAACCTTTCTTCATCATCACGTGGTTAGAATACCTGTTTCTGAGGATGGGCAGCACGGTGTCTCTGAAGAAAGCATCTGAAAGTGGCTTTCGGTCAGACCCTATACTAGGTAGGGTTTTCTCCCAGACAGATGTGATTTGGGGTTAGAGGAGACTTCTGCTGCCACACCTACCCAATATTTTCAGAAAGGATGTTGCCCTGAGATAGTACAGTCCTGCTCTAGAACCTCAGTCGGGCCTCAAGAGGGCTGTCTCTTCAATTTGTCCCTTGGGAAATCCAGTTTCCAGGCATTTCTGAATATGAATATTGACAGGCTATGTTAGTGAATGGCTGATTAATGACAAGTACGAAATGGCAGGCAGATGACAATTGAAGACCCCCTTCATGTTTCCCAGGAGATACAGTCAACCGAATTTATGGGGGGTACTTTCTGCTCAGCCCATCTTTTTGTCATCTGAGGCTCAGGGGTTCACAGTGCAGAAGCAGGTTTCTCTTCCCAAAGAGGGCTCCTCTGAGCCAGGTCTATATCACACTTCTCCACAGCCATGAGAATATCTTCATTTTCTTGCTATTTCTTGGTCCCATGATAACCAGCAACTCACAAGTAAGCTGAGAGAAGCATGGCTCTCACCTCTCCATGGATTAGGGATAGCTCTGTGTGAGTAGCTGCCTGCTAGTTCTTACCTCCTCTGCTCAACACTTCACCTCACTGTCTCAACAAGCCCAGCTCGGAGGCTTAATTCACAGCTGGTTTGGCATCACCCAGCATGAGGAATGCTAGACACCAACTCAGATGCTGAGACAAATTTAAGAAGAGGAGCAGGCTCTTGTTCTTCTCAAGGAGGAGCAGCATAAATTGGTCAACTCTTCTATGTTATGTGCTGAGCCAGGAGCTCACACATTTATCCTCCTTAGTTTATAGAGGAAAATCAAACATAAGTGAGACTCATCACTTGCCAAGGCAGGTTTTTAGTTCGTAAGCAACAAAAGAAATGCTTTGAATCTTCCTTCTCTGCATCCCACAGCTTATTGCTTATATGGTATGGAAAAAAGGGGACAAAGCCCAGATCCAGTCTCCAATAGGAAACACCCTACATATTTAACCAGCTGCCTGGTATTGCTCATTGTGGACAACTATTGCTAATGGAAGATACATCAACAAAACCATAATGTAAAGGGCTTGCCTATGCCTCAGGACAATTGGCTGAAAGTAACTATAAGCACTTTGCTAACACCAGAAGTATCCAAGGGAGGAACAGTCCAGAGCAACGGACATTCTACTAAGCTGGAAGGAGACAGGAACAAGACAGCAGGAAATGGCATGTCGTTAAATGTACATGACAAAGATGCCACAGTGAAGATAACATCTTCGGCTGCTCTGGTCTGGTGTTTGTGTCCTCAAAATTTTTCAACATCCTCACTGCCAGGAAGAACACTTAGACCTGCAGCCCCAGTGGAATGCTTAGACCCACAGGCTCATCCCTGACCAACTCCACAACTGAGAATTTCATGTCTTGGCTCAGCTATAACCAACCTGGAACTGGGCTTGCATTGTTTCCCTTCTGCACTGGGGACAGCAGAAGTGCCAGTCAAACAAAAGACCTGTTCCCGGACAAGGCAAAAGTCTAGAATAGAAGGCTCAACATGGCTGAATAGAGAAAGAGTCACCTCATAGAAGCTGAGGAAAGATCCATTGAGAAGGCACGATCTGGAAGATCCAAAGTGGCTGAGTAGAGGAAGAACCACATTGGAGAGATTCAGAGAACATCAACAAGAAACACAGAGAGAACACAAGATGGAGCAGTGAGTACCAGCAGCTCATCTATTTCAGGACAAGGAGTCTGGAGCCTGGAGGTGCAGACAGTGGGAAGAATGCAAGTCTGATTCCTGAGCGACCTTTCACTGGTAACAGGTGGTGAGTCTCTGCATTACAAGTGCCCCAGGGTATAGTCACACAGTGTAGGCACGGGCCTGGAAGACACTGTGTGAAAGGGCTGGAGGTTTAAATATCAATCCCAGAGCAGTCCCTGGCAGCTGCATACTGCCAAGGCCGCAGTGTTGATGAGGGAAAGATAGTCACTGGACACTGTTGACAGTAGGAGAGCAGATTGGGGTAAGTCCCACTGAAAGGCAGCAAATGGGGATCACAGACCCAAGACTTTCAATCAGGCACCAGATTCAGCCCAAGTTACCCAGGATTGGAGGCTCACATTGGTGCCGTGTTCCCACTGCTAAAGGAAGAACCAAAACAAGGGTTAATGGTATGTTATTTCTCAACTAGCCCTGACAGACAGCACTGAAATGGATTAGTCTGCTAGTGCTGTAGTTGAATTGGTTACATAGGAATAATTCTGACTCAGTGGACAATTTAATGCTAATGAATCCATCTGCTGAATCCACCATCACACCCAAGAAGAGGGACAGGAAGAGTTCCTAACCCAAGAACTCGGACTGGATCAAATTCTGGAAAAATGACTGTAACCTGGCAGAAAGAGGTCCTGAGTTTGAGTTAACTGCAGTTTTGCAGTGGAGGGCTCATAGGAGTAATTGGGGTGTGAACACTCACACTATCTGGCAAAGAAGATACTTGAAAAGTCACATATGCAATGGCTCATTGGAATATCTAATTTGTGTTCCCACTGGACATCTCATAGGTTTAAGTTTTTGTATGTTTCTTGAGTTATTTAGTAACACGGGTTATGTTCTTTTATGGTTTCATGGTATATTAGGTGGTTACTCTTGTACATTTGTGCTTTCATTGGCTCTGATTTAATAGGTGTCTAGGTTCTCAACTTCATCTAGAGAATAAACAAACCAGGGAAGAGTAACTGCAAGGACTAAGACATAGAAATATTGTAAGACTGAATCTGTGAATGCTATTATAAATAGAAGCAATTCTTGCAGAAAAATATAGGGAAAGAGTGAAAATCACTTAAAGTAAATAATAGAAGGAATAAATATTAGAACTGGACATACAAAGCTGAAAATTATTCATGGGGAGGCAACGTACTAGTAAAAAGCTCCATTTAACCACATATTCTTCTTATTCTCTAGTCCCCAACCTGCATTAACCCCCTCAAAAAAAGAGAGGAGAAAAAAGGAGGAGCACATATAATTTAAAAAGATATATACCTATCTCCATCTATCTATCTATATATAGATAGATACAGACAGATAGATATATATCTATATAGGTATAGATATATAAACAAATACAGATGCAAGTAGCAAAATGGGGAAACAAGGAAATAGAAGATCTCCTAACCCTCTGAACTTCCCCAAGAAAGAATAAAGGGTTACAAAGGGAGAAGAAAACAAATACCAGATAGCAGAAATCTATGAAAAGTTCTTAGAAGGGATGAAAAAATAGATGAGTTCGAAGAGGAAATGAACCAAAAGTTTACAGCAATGACACTCGATATGCCCACATGAATTTGGGGAACTAAGTAAAAAATTGGATAAGGTAACCAAAACAGTTCAAAATCTGAATGACAGATTCAACAAGGATATGGAATCCTCAAAAAGATGTCAGACAGAAATACCTGAAGTTAAAAAAAATGTACACAATTATACATTCCAGAAATGACCAATGTGAAGACAGACTGTCTGATATTGAGCACAAAATAGTGTCTCATGATAAAGAGGTAAAAGAAGCCAAAAAGAAAATACGAGACCAGGAGAAGACTATCCAGCAGCTACTAGATGACAACAAGAATGATCTAAGGCTAACTGGAGTTAGACAAAATCTGGAAGACTATACAGATGGATTCACCAATATGCTTACAAAAATTATGGAAGTAAATTTCCCAAATATAACAAAAGATTTTAAAATACAAGTATAGGATTCTTATAGAATTTCAAACAATTATGATGAAAGGAGACGTTCACCAAGGCATATCCTCATTAAATTTGCAGATATCCAGCAAAAAAACAGAATTTTAAATGCAGCCAGAGAAAAACAAAAAAATCACATATAAAGCAAACCAATTAGAATTACAACGGATATCTCAGCACAAATTCTGAAGGACAGAAGACCTTGGGGCGAAGGATTTCAAGCTCTAAGAGCAAATAACTTCCAACCCAGATTAACTTACCCAGCAAAGCTATCCTTCAAAATAGATGGAGAAATAATAAGATATTTCCATGAAAAAGGCCAGCTCAGAAGATATGAGTGCTAAACCAACTCTACAGAAAATACTCAAGAACATTCATAGCAAAAAAAAAAAAAAAAAAAAGAATTGGACACAGTTAAAAACACAGAGGAAACTGGTGAAGTCAATGAATAAACAACAAAAAAAATCACCAGGAAAAATAAAATGTGATTTACCAACATATAAAGAAGGTAATGACAGTAAATAATCAACATATCTCAGTAATATCTCTCAATGGTAACAGCCTCGATTCTCCAATCAAAAGACACTGACTGACAGACAGGATCAAAAAACAGAATCCAACAATCTGCTGCATTCAAGAAACTCATCTAAAAAAAAAAAAAAGAACTCATAGATTAAAAAAGAATGGAAAACAACATTCCATGAACCAGGAAAGAAGCAGGGGTAGCAATTCTAATATCAGACATGGTAAACTTTAATAAAACTGATGAGAAGAGACAAAGAAGGTCACTACATATTAGTTAAAGGAACAATCCAACAAGAAGTGATAACATTAATAAACATATATGCACCTAATACTGGAGTACCTATTTTCATGAAACAAAAACTGCTGAAATTAGAAGATCAAATAAACATTACCACAATCATAGCAGGGGATTTTGACACCCTACTTTGGCAAAGAGACAGCTCAACTAAATAAAAAACCCATAAAGAAATTTCACAGATGAACCACACCCTTGAACATATGGACTTAATAAATATGTACAGAGTATTCCATCCCTCTATTAAAGAGTACGCATTCTTTTCAGCAGCACATGGTACTTTTTCCAAAACAGATCACACAGTAGTCCACAAAGCCTGCTTAAGAAAATATAAAATAATTGAAATCACCCCATGCATACTATCCTACCACTGTGCAATGAAAATAGAAATCAATGACAGAAGAAATTTTGTAAAAGGCAAACATCCTGGAAAATTAACAATATACTCCTAAACAACCAATGGGTCACAGAAAAGATCAAAGAAGAAATTTAAGAATTTCTGATAGTTAATAACAATGATTGTACAACTCAGTGAAACCTTTAGGGCACTATAAGAACAGTTCTAAGAGAAAAATTCATCACAATCAATGCTTACATGAGGAAAACAGAGGAAGCCCAAATAAATGACCTTATCAGAAATCTTAAGAAACAACAACAAACCAGTCCCAAGTTGAAATCAAGGAGGGAAATTATAAAGATGAGAGCAGAAATAAATGAAATTGAGAATAAATTGTAAAAAAAAGAAAGAGTCAAAGAGCTGTTTCTTCAAAAGATAAATAACACACACAAGCCCTTAATAAGGCTCACTGAGAGAGAGAGAGAGAAAAGATTCATATCAATGCAATTTGAAATGACAAAGGTTGAATCACAATAGACACTGTGGAAATCCAGAAGATAGTAACTACTTCAAAAAATTATATTCCAACAAATAAGCAAATTTTGAATCAATGGAAAAATTCATAGACACTAACTCAAGAATACATAAATATGCTTACCAGCCCAATAAGAAGCAATGAAATTGATTCAGTAATAAAGAATCTACCAACTAAAAAAAGATGTTGTATCACCAATACTCCTCAAGCTCTTCAAAGAAATTGAAAGGGATGTAGTGCTTCCAAATTCATTTATGGAAGCCACTATCACCATGATTCCAAAACCAGATAAAGATCCAACTAAAAAAGAGAACTTCAGGCCACTCACTTTAATGAATATAGACATAAAAAGCCTCAAAAAGATATTAACAGAATGCAGTGAATTATAAAAAAGATCATACATCATGATCAAGTAGGTTTCATACCATAGATGCAAAAATGGTTCAGCATATGTAAGTCCATAAATGTAACACATCACATAAGCAGCAAGATCAAAAACAACATAGTCATTATCTATCAATAGACGCAGAAAAGGTTTTCAACAAAATCCAACACTCCTTCATGAGAAAAATCCTGAAGAAAACAGGCATAGAAGGTCCATATCTGAATATGATAAGGGCTATTTATGACAAACCAATAGTCAAGCATCATACTAAATGGGGAAAAAATAAAGCATTCCCCCTAAAATCAGGAACAAGACAAAGATGTCCACTATAACCTCTGTTATTCAACACAGTACTTGAAACATTAACCAGAGCAATTAGGCAAGAGAAAGAAATAAAAGGGACGCATACAGGAAAGGAAGAACTCAAATTATCATTATTTGCAGATAACATGATACTCTACATAGAAGATCCAAAGAACTCCATGAAAAACTCTTAGAATTAATAATCAATTTCATCAAAGTAGCAGGATGCAAGAGCAACACAGAAAAATCATTAGCATTTGTGTATACTAACAATGAACTGGATGATAAGGAAATTCTGAAAATACCATTCACAATTGCTTCGAGAAAAATGATATATCTAGGAATTAATCTAACCAGGGAAGTGAAAGACCTCTACAAAGAAAACTACAATACTTGGAAGAAGATTGACGAGGACATCAGAAAATGGAAAGATGTCTTTTACACCTGGATAGGAAGAATCAATAGTGTCAAAATGGCCAGACTTCCAAAGCTTTTATACAGATTCAATGCAGTCCCAATCAAAATACTAACAGCATACTTTAGAGATCTAGAGAAAAGAATTCTAAAATTCGTATGGAACCAGAAGAGACCCTGTATAGCAAAGGTAATTTTGGGCAATAAGAGCAAAAGCAGGTGGCATGGCATAAACAGACTTTGAGCCATACTACAAACAATAGTGATAAAGACAGCACAGTACTCGAATAGAAACAGACATGTGGATCAATGGATCAGAAAAGAGGATATAGAAACTTCCCTAGACATACTTAGCTATTTGGTCTCCGACAAAGGTTCCAAAACCATATTCAACAAGTGGTGCTGGGAAAACTGGTTATGTGTTTGTAGAAGACTGAAACTGGACCTGTATCTTTCATCATGTATTAAATTAAAATCAAAATGGATCAAAGATCTAAACATTAAAACAGAAATATTATACCTTCTGGAAGTTAAAATAGGTAAAGCACTTGAAGACTTAGATGCAGGAAAGGAATTTTCTAACCAGAACCTCAAATGCACAAGAAATAGCAGCAAGAACCAACAAATTGGATTATATCAGACTACAAATCTTCTGTACAGCAAAAGAATCAATCAGTGGAGTGGAGAGAAAACCTACAGAATGGGAAAAAAAAATTGCCTGATACTCCTCAGACAGAGGACTAATATCTAGAATATACAAAGAGCTCAAAAATATTAAACCACCTAAAATTAAAGACCCAGTCAAAAAATGGGCTTGACACACTCTTCACAGAGGAAGAAATACAAATGATTACCAAACAAATGAAAAAATATTCAACAACTCTGGCCATTAGAGAAATGCAAATTAAAACAATGCTAAGATTCCATTTTACTCTGGAAGGAATGGCAAATATTAGGAAATCAAAATAACAAATGTTAGTGTGGCCAGGGCAAAAAAAGAACCCTTATGTATTGTTGGTGGGAATGCAAACTAGTACCACTATTATGGAAATCAGTACGGAGATTTCTCAAATAATTGAAATTAGAAATTCCATACAATCCAGCTATTCCTCTGCTAAGTATCTTCCCCAAAAAGTTCAGATCATCCTACTACTGCGATACTTGCATATCAATGTTTATAGCAGCACAGTTTTTGTTTTGTTTTGTTTTGTTTTGTTTTTTAGCAGCACAGTTTGTAATAGCTAATTCCTGGAAGTAGCCTGTATACCCATCAACAGATGAAAGGATAAACAAAATGTGGTATCTACATATAATGGAATAATACTCCGCTATAAAGAATGACAAATTTAAGGCATTTGTAGGAAAAATGGATACACCAGAAAATATAATACTGACTGAAATAAGTCAGACACACAAGTTTAAATACTGTATGGTATCTCTCTTTTTAGTGTGCCAAAGCACAAAGAAAATGATAAAGGATAGATAGAAAGGGACAAGGGCACAGATCTTGTCTGATAGGGAAGTGGTCCAAGGGAACAGGTACGAGGCTTGAGGAGAGGGGAAG
>PVJO010035112.1:0-10232 GCA_004026905.1 Hystrix cristata | reverse complement strand
TGTTTTCTAAGCCTGGAGTGCTCTTCCCCGGTCTGTAGTTTTGTGGGACATGCCACCTCACCACTCCCTCAAGTAACCTTCCTTCAAACGCCCGCCAGCCCCTGGCACTGGCTGTGCAGGTGCCCACAACAGCACGCTTCTGGGGCAGCATCTGCAAGGAGGGCGCTTCGCACAGCTGACGGCCGTACGTCCTGTCGCTGCCACACCCGACAGGCTCAGGAGGAAAGGGCCTGGGTGCAGAGCACTCGTCCAGCACGGGCCAGGCCCGGGGTTCGGCCCTCAGGACCACGGGGAGGTTCATTTCTTTTATCTAAACTTTTAATTGAGTAATTTTCAGTGCTCAGACATCACTAGGGTTCAGATTAAAATAATATGACAGGCATATTTGGAGAAGTCTCCCTCCTACCCTTGTCCCTCCATTCCTTCACCCCTGTTATCCCTAGAGAATTACTTTTTATTAGATTCGCCTGTCTCTCTTGGATAATGCTATTTAGTCTTTGATAGGAAACCAGGCAACCCAACACCGAAGCAATTAATTGCTACTTTTTTTGATCGCTTCCTACTGAGGTATTTTTCTAAGAGGTTGGTCAATAACATCGGCAAGGACAGCAGACGAGCTCTCTGCAGAGGGTAGTATTTCTGACTCCCAGAAGGAGCAGTACAGCTCCTGAGCGCCCCCTCAAACACCACCCAGAGTCATGTTCTCATTAGACAGTTTCTTCATCTGAAATGTATTCAGCCTTCAGGACTTGGCAGAGCTAAACGACTGAGGGCAAAGGGACCTTATAATCCTCGTAGCACCGCTTTTAAAAGAGGATAGAAAGAAAACAATTTAAAAATTGAGAAGAGTCTGATTCTTTTACTTACCTAAATCCTAACACATGGAGTTCTTTGAATCCTGGAAGTTTCTTAAATACCTTTTGTATCTGCAGAGAGAAAGAAATTTATGAAATAATCTTTCATTCTACTGGGTCAGATCTTATCTGACCGAAAAAAGCCTAAACACTTCTGATGAGTTAGGGCAAAAAGGAAAATGGAAAATATGAAACAAAGAAAGAGGTCAAACTCTTTGTTCTCAGTTATATCTGAAACCCAGAGGAAAGCATTTTGTTATTTATTTAAAAGCCATAATGGAGTGACTCTGACCTGCTGCAATGCTTACTTTACATAAAATACGAAACGGAAACATTTTTGGTCACAAGGTTTTCACTTACACAGAGCAATATGATATTTTATAACTATAATTAACTATAATTTTTTTGAATGGAGTTATATGTTTTGGAACCTATATTATTAGTGGTATTAATAAATTTAACATGACCTCTGTATCTAAACAAAATGATAGAAATAAATTCTAATTAATAGGCTAGATTTGTTCTCAGATTTGGGGAGACCTCCAAATCTTGGGGCAGTTTTTTCAATATGCCCCTATTCATGAGGTCTGTGATGGAAATATCTTGCAAGTACTCTACCCACTACTTCCCAACCCACCGTAGCCTTGCTTCCATCCTGGGCTCCAGGATGGAGGCTTCTTTCTGGGTCACTGTCTCTCGAATTTCTCCAAATCCAGTGGTATTTTCCATTCTTCCCTCAGAGTCCTGCTCTTTCCTGGCTCCTTTCCCATTTCTCTCACCATTCTGTCTTCTTTGCGCCATCCTATTCCTGTCCTTACTGTCTGAATATAAGAAGCCTGCAGCTTTCCACCCTCTACCTCCTTGCCTCCTCCTCCTCTCCCTCGCCCTCTGAAGATCAGCACTGCCCCACCCACGTGTCATACAGGCCGGCACTGCTTTCCTGTAGGAGGGATTGGAGGCAAGAGAGACCACCGGGAAGGAAGAGCCGCTTAGTAGTGAAGCCTGGGCATAGGGGAGAGCAGGGAGGAAGGTGAGGCTATGCAGGTGAGCAGGAGCTGGGCTCTGTCCTCCCCATGTCCTCTCTCTCATTCTTCTCCTTGGGAGAGTCCCATTCTCCTCCATGGCTTTAATGATTACCTGCTATAGAGCCCTGGATTCTCCACACAAAGATACCAACGTTTTCCAGGATTAGATTTTCCCAGGTCAGGGTCACTCTCTGCTTCTCCTCCCGGCCTCTCCATCTCAGTCAAGGTCAGGAGCACCTACGGTCTTTGTGCCAGAGGGTGCAGCAGCCCTAAATACCTGCTCTGTCGGACCCTCACATGCACCCCCCAACTGTTTGCTGGAACCCCATGCAGTCTTTCGCCTCCACCACATTGTGCTTATGTCCACGGTTGGCGCGCCTTCCTTAACGTCTCTCCTGCTCTGGGTTGGGTTTCTGGGTGTGTTGTTGGCAGGGGAGGAGGAGAAATGTTTCTTTTCCCTCTAAGTTAATCATTCAACATCTGTTGCTCATCACTAAAAATTCCTTGATCTACTTATTGAATAAGATCCAGTTCTTCAGAAAGGTGGCGAAGATCTTCCTGGTACTGTATCCCCTCATTGGCTGGCTTGACGTTTGTTCTTCCTGCCACTATTATCCCCTTGGCAGGCAGCATGTTCTTTAGTGACACTAAACTGATCCCAGCCCACCCCACACGCAACCTGCGCTTCTGTTCCTCCAGGCCCCTGTAGATTCCTTTCCCTTAGCCGAAGATACATATCCTCATTTCCCCCATCAACTTCGCCTGCCTGCACCCATTTTCTAAGCCAGCTTGAACATCTTGTCTACTGAAAAGCATTTTGTGGAGCTCCAGCGTCACACGCAATTGTTTTCCTGCTCTGCTACGCTGGATCTTGTTACAGAACACCACACAGAGGTCTGAAAAGGGCGCGCCACCTTCCTTCACTGAGAACATGCTCCTCATTTCAGGGGAGCGTGCCTTGTTTCTTCATCTTTCTCTCCCTGCTCTCATGACCCAGCAGACTGTTATTCACCTGGTAGAGACTCAACAAATCCTGAGTTGAATGCATCTCTTTATTCTCCAAACTGATCAACGCACCACTCTGTTGTCATTGTACCTAAAATCACGGTGGACTACATTGCTGGTGCTGAGGCCCAGAGCACTGATGCACATATAATCTCCAGATCATTCCTATCGGGCTTTGGACTGCATCGTGGACTTTTTTTTTTTCCAGCCAGACTCCTTTACCTTCTAATTATATTTTCTTGTGCCAATATTAAAAATAGTTTTCATTTCCTAAGCATGCAGGAGCTGCAGGGGTGCAGGTAGCTTAGCTCTGGGTAGTAAGGAGATGGCAGCGTTGGCCTGGGTTTCAGAATCGGTTCCACCACTTCCCAGCTGCGAGACTTTGAGTTTGTTGCTTCATGTCTCCGGGTCTTGGTCTCCTTAGCCAGATGGGATAGCAATGCCTACGCCCTAAGGTTGCTGGAAGGAATCACTAACAAGTAACAAGTGCCCAGTTCACACCTGGCAGAGAGCCAAGAGTATTGTGCTGTATATTGGCTTATTCTCTACCTCTCGTATGGGGTCACTTGCTCTGGAGGGCTCACTTTTCTCTTACACCCCAGGGCTGCACACCATGGAACCCGACCAGGGCAGAGTCCACCCCTAGTCCTAGAGTGACTGCTCTAGAGATCTAGGGCAGGGCACCTGGGTAATACGTTTCTGTGTCTCCACCCTGACCCTGTCGTGGGCTTAACAGGAGGTCAGGCTCTGTGGGGCTGGTCTTGATCACTGAGCCGGCAGGAATGGGCTACGCATGCGCTCCAGGTCTGCTGGGCCTCCTGTGATGAGCCGGAACAGGCCACAGGGCATCTTCCCGCTGTTCCAGCAACAGCCCCAGAGATTGAGGGTTTAAGTGTGAGCTGTGGTGTTTGAGCAGATGATTCAGATTCAGAATCATCCCTTTTTCAGGGATTCAGGCGTCCATGTGGAAAGTCAGTCAGGCGGAGACCTGTCTCTGTAGCAGCTGTGGCTGCAGCATGGCTGGAGGGGACCAGGGCTGTCCCCCCAGGAGTGCTCCACAGTGCTGGCTCTGGAAGAAGAAGTTTATCGTTCGTGTCCATACCCACTTTGTGGACCTGTCTGTGACTCATTAAAAATCAGCCCCGCTTGGGAGGGTGTAGAGAGACAGTGTCAAGGGAGAAGATGACAAAAGCCTTCCGTTAATTCTGCTAAATAATCTTCTGGGGCTCTTCTAATCAGGAAGCACTAACTACTAAATTGCTAATTAAGTGCCCAGTTAACCTTATTAATAACACTAAATGCACAGGAGTCTCCCTGATTCTGCCTGAATACATGTTAACAGGGCTATAAAAAAGCAGCTGTGTTGAATTCCCAGGAATGTTTGCACAGAAGCAAGCATTCAGACAACAAAGTGATTCCTTCTGACATTTGTATTAAATTGCTCATTAGTTTTATTGCGGAAATTAAATTGCAGCAAAGCACTGTCCATTAATTCCCAATTAGGCCAGAACAGCTGTGCTCATGTGGGCGTTGGGCTGTGGTGGGCTGGTGGTCACCAACGACAGGTCTCAGGTGGTCCAGCTCAGGCGTGGGAGCTAAATGGGGTGGACTGGGGGGCTCTGTCTTGAAGAAAGCAGACTGCAGAGGCAGCCAGCTGGAAAATGTGACGGGTCTTTGCAATGGGGCTGGGAAGACACACTCTTCTTTGCTTAGTAAGTTCCACAGAGGTAGAAGGGGCAGACCCGGGTGAAGATCACTCCATAGTGCTTTCCCCATAAACAGGTGGGAGGGGTAAGGAGGCATAGCATAGTTGTTAGGAGGAAGAGTTTTATGCTGGGTTTGCCTGGCTCTGCCACTGGGTGCCATTGTTGGGGGATATTAGTTAGTCTCCTCATGCCTCAGTTTCTCCACTTATAAAAAGGAAAATAGTACTGTGTATAGCATTGGGCAAAAAATTAAACGAGTTAATACACAGATGGTATTAAGAACAGTGCTAGCCTGTTGTCCGTTACACAGCAGTTGGAAAGGGAGACTTGGAAAGGGAGACTCTGAGGTCATCTTTTCCAATTCCTAAACGAGGAAACTAAGGCTGGGAAGGAAGAGCACCTCAAGTTCTCACAGCTGATTCTCGGCAGAAACAGGAACTAAAACTTCAATTTTTAAACAAGCCAATGTATTTCCATTGTTTTAGGTGCTCAGAACATTAACAACAGGCTGTGAGGAGTCTGTGGCACTAAGGACTTACTGAAAACAATGTTTCAAAGAACATTTGGGAAAGTTAACAAACTATTCTTGAATTCATTTTGTTTAATAATCCATATCTAAGTACTTGTGTGGCTCATAAACACCCCACGCTGAATCTTTCTCTTTGAAGTTTGCAGAAATGATGCAGCTGGAGGCTCAGAATATTTCCCTGATATATCTTGTGCCTGGGGGTGAGTATGGAATTCTCCAGATGAGAGAAATGGGGCTCTCTAGCTCCCTGGTCATGCTGCAGATTCCTACATCCGGGCTATCCGTGCATGTGGCTCATGGTTACGCATCTCGCTGTGATTCTGCTTCTCAGTTGCATTTGTAACAATTACCACCTCCCCTTGTATTAAGGGTTACGCTTCAGATGAAAGAGACAGTTCTTCCTCTCAAGGGGAAGCTTGTAGTTCCCTGGGGGTGAGGGCAGCACACACAAGGGGGAATCCAGACAGAAAAGAAGCCTGTAAACTAGACATCTGGACGTAGCGTGCTTAGTGCCTGGGCTGCAGTGGTCCCAGGGGTTGGCGGGCCCAGTGGAGAGGCAATGAGCCCAGAATGAGCAGGGGGAACTTCATGGGATGACACCCCTGAGATGTAGGGAGGGACATTCTAACTAAGGAGGCAGCATGTGGAAAGGTTAAAAGTGAGGACAATTTGCAAATAGCTTATACTTTTGCAAGCTGGAGCGCCAAGGTGAAGAAGGGACAGGAACAGATGTAAGACAGGACTGAAAAGGAAGGTAGGGGTCTCATCACAGCATGCAGATTCTACCCTGAGTGCAGGGGTTGGAATTACTCCGAATTAAAGAACATTTGTATTCATCCAAGACACACGAGTATGATGGCATTTTGAGATGGAAAAGATATTTTGGGAAAATTCCTCAGTTTAGTAATGGCTGACACGAACAATATAATTGCCTTCCACTTATCACTCATGAAAATGTTACATCTTTACATTGCATCAAATTGCAAAAGTGGAAATGTCCTGTGGAGACAAAGCATCAAGAATTTGACATTTACATTTCAGTCCATTTTCTCTAGTTGATGTCTACATGGTCTTTTGACTTAAGGCTACTCTTTTAAAATTTTAATTCACTTTATTGACATATAAAAAGCAAACCATATTTGGTGTATACATCCTAGTGAATTTTGGGCTGAGTACATACTTACAAATCCATCACCATAACAATCATTTAGACATCTAGAATACACATAGCTTTCAGATATATGAGATTTATGATCTACTTATATTTAAAGAAAATGTAAATATAAAGAATATTTAAGAATAGCCAACCTGGAATGGCCACTTTGTCCTAAGACTGTGGGACCTGTTGTAGTGTAGTTTTCTTTTTAGCAACTGAAAATGGGTGCCTGGTCACAACAAGTTGGGACTATTAGCTGAAAGGGTGTATATCCGGCTGCATCTGCTCACCTGCAGGTATGACTCTCCTGCCAGCTCCTGGTAGTAGGCAGACCCGGGGTCGGCAAGCTCCGCCTTGAACCTCTGGTTTGGCAGGGAGACGATAAGCTCCACCTTCTCCTCCAGCGGGCTCTCAGACACATCAGTGAAGTCTGCTTCTCTGTCCTGAGTTCAAAAAGCAAAAGGTCTTTTATTAATGTAAACCACAAATAAAGCGCTAGATCACATAACATGCATCGATATTGTATCGAAAAGTGGATTACACAGGATCAAGTGCTTTTAGGACAGAAGTCCTATTAATTGGGAGCAGCCTCTGAATTTCAGTGAGAGACAAGGTACCAACGCTCCACTGAGTTAACTCTTCAGAGTCCTTGGGAGCACTGCCATTTTATGACTGCGTGATTTTCATGAAAAAATTCACATATGTACACATAGACACACACACACATATGTTGCTGGTGCTTGGTGCATCATTTGGGTTGTGTCGTGTTGTGTGATTTTACAAATACTCTTTGTTGAAGACTAGATTAGACACAGTCAGTTAAAGATGCTGAGATATTAATATATCCTTTCTTAGAGAAGAGTCTAGACTGGTTTAATGAAAACATTCATGCTTAAATTTCCCATTACAATTAGCTAGCCAGCAGTGTGAAGTCAAGAGAGGGACTGACGTTTCTTTCCAAAGTAATGGCATAATTGAACCACTACTTGAGGCATGTGGCTGAGAATTGAAGTGCTGTTCCAAGGATGTGCGTTTGGACTGGATCACAAAGGGCCAGCGGTCACACTTTTCACTGAGCGGAGGTCTCACTGCTCTGAATTCAAATGGGCTTGCAGGACAAGCAAGTGTGGAACTGGGTTGCAAACATGCAGTTTGACATTATTTTCAGCCTTGGGTACTCAGATGATACTGGGCTATGTACAGCTTTCTCTAAAAAGTAAGAAATATGTTTGCAGAAAATTGAATGAATCTCTGGTTATGTTACATAGTCTTTTGTAGTGAAATCAGTGCTCAAGAAGCTGAAAGAGAGAACAACCAATGGAAATTGCCATGAAGAACAGAGATCAACTGGGCGGCAGTGGATGTATTTCCTCCTTATTTTTTCTTGTTGCCTCTTTCATAGGCGTGGACAACAACATGGCCTCTTACTTGAGTAAGGCATCAGGGAGGATGTGGATCTACACTTAACAGTCTCCTGATGTTTGTTTAAAATATTTTCATCCATTGATTCAAAAAATGCCCATTGAACATTTACATGGGTGTAGCATAGTGCCAGTCTTGGAAGTTCACACGAACCACTTAGATACATTTTAAAAATGTCTTACTGAGAAGTTACTCTCAGCCACTCAATATTTTTATTGTTTTTATTTTTTAAAAATATTGATTACACTCAGCATTCCATGCAGTAGATCACTAAAGCTTACCCTTCGTGTCTAACTAAAACTTTGTACCCTCCTGTCAACATCCTCTTTCCCCATCCATCCCTCCACCCCCAGGCCCTGAGTGAGGTGTTGTGTTATTTTATAAATTGCATGCACAACAAAGCGAATTAGCTTTTCGTGTTTTCCCAACAGATGCCCTGTAACCTGTGGGGTAAAACCTAAACTCTTTCCTGATGTTTAAGGCTCTCCATATTTTATTCCAAGCAGTTAGAACAATTTGAGTCTCCCTCTCCTCGGTGGTGGCTACCATGGTGCCCAGACATCACAGTGCTGTGGTAGTCTCACTGGAGATGCTGCCCACTGCTCTCCTTTCCAGTAGTGTAACACACACGCATGCACGTGCGCGCACACACACACACACACACACACACACACACACCCTCTTATTTCTTACCGATATTACATGGTTCGTCTGAAATAATATTTCTTTGACTGTCCAGATCTGGACTTCTTTGTCTCCTTGGAACTCCTGTGGCCCTGATTAACAGCAAGGCCCTATGTGGTACCCAATCACATAGTCACCTGCGGCGTCTTTTTCAATTGCAAACCTCGCTCTCTCATGTAATTTTCATGCTTCACTGAATCTTCCCAAATGAAAAAACGTGGTGCCATTTATGCACAGAATGCTGGAAGTATACAAGGCTAAGGATGTACCTTCTGCAGGCTGTCCTGTTCGACACACCTGCCATCTTCCATCAGGGCACTGAGATGCTCAGTTGCATTCTCAGGCATTATGAATGCCTCAAAGGCAGGGATGGCGTTTTGCTCATCTAATGCTCTACTGTGCCTAAGCCAATGTCTGGCACATCAGTGGATCTTAGTATCTGTATGCTGAATGAAAGAATAGGTGATGGATGCAGAGGGCAAAGAGAGTGTTGAGAGGAGGATGTAATGAATGCCAAGTGGCATGTTTGGGGATATTTATATGGAGGGAGGGACCTACATTAGAGTTTGAAGGAGATGAAACACATGTGGTATGAGAAAAGAGAAGCCAGACAGTCCATTTTAGAAAATTTATAGTAAATCTATATTGAATTAAAGGCAATAGTGTTTTCCAACATTAGTTTCCATGTTGATGAAGGAGGATTTTTCAGAACAACACAGTATTTTTCTCCTCTTTTTCCCAGCGGTGGCTCAACTGAGCCTGCAGCTATCTGGAGTAAAGGGCAGACAGTGATTTCTCATGCAGAGCTGGTGAGGTTGGACTTTGAGCTCTTGCCCTGCAGCTGGCTGTGCCTTGGAGAGAGGCTGAGGGGGAGGAAGGGAGGGGCCTTCTCACAGACCGCAGGCCCAGTGCTGGATGGGAAGAGCCAGTTCTGCTCTGTCTTCCTTGTCAGTCTGCTGCCCCTGGGAGTACTCCAGCTTCATCACCGTGAGTGTTGTCTGGAAGGAGGGCAGCGTCTCCCCGCCACCACACTGAGTGTCTGGGCTCCAGGCTTGTTGGGAAGGTTCACATTTCCACCATCTGATCATCAACATTACATCTTTAACAACCCTTTCATCTGCTTACCTCTTCACTCGAAGTGGTACCTGGTACTTCTTTTGGCCCTTGTTTTTATTTTTTCCCAGTTTGACATGAATGATTTTGAGCTTTTCGAAACCTGCCTGACCTGTTCATGATAGATATGACTGAGACAAAACTCTTGCTGTCAGTCTGGGATCACACTTTAGTGGAGAAGGAGTATCATTGGTTGCTTGATTTGCTTGTTATACATCAGCTTCCGTCAGATTCTGGGGGAGGGACCCTGCTTTCCAGAGTTTATGATTAAAGGGCCTTCTTTTATTCCCCCACCTTCTCCTCGTTCTCAACCTGTTCTCCCCTTGTCCTGAAGGCGAGGTGGGCTCACCCAGCAGAACAATCACTGACTTCCTCACAACAGCGGGGATGCAGCCTGATCCTACTGAGTGCCCAGGCTCCCTGCTCTTCCTGTTAGTTGAGAAAAAGTAGTAGATCTGTGAAGAGCTAGACCGACTCCGCATTTCTTACCATTGTAGGCTCCTTGGTGTCCTTCAGGGAGTCCCCGAGGGTTTCATGGATGTGTGTGTCATCAGGAGAAAAAGGGAAGAACCCAAGTGAGACGTTGGCAACAACTGTGGAAATTAAAACAATCACAGACACAAAAATAAGTTGAAATTAGAAGGTTAAAATTCCATATGGCTTTTCTGTTAGTGTGGAATTTACCGAGCTTAAGAAAATCTGATTCATTTTTTAGAGATAATATAAATATGTTCTTTT
>PVJO010035111.1:0-10270 GCA_004026905.1 Hystrix cristata | reverse complement strand
GCAGCAGGCATGTCATTGGTCCACCACCACTGACCAAATATCTTGTGCATTTCTGCTGTTAACAGGCTCTCCTTCAAATTTCCCAATATCTCCATTGAAGATGCAATTCTAAAGATTGAAAATTATCTCAATGGCTTTAAATTCAATAATCAACTTTTAGCATTCATGCCCTTATCTTGATCTTATTAGCAGCACTGGAGACAGTATTGGAAATATTGCAATTAACTTATCCCAAATTAGTTATTTTACCATGTAGTTTTCTCCCTCGACTGACTTGTGATAGCTACATATTTTCCATCTATAAATAATGTTATCAAAATAATATTAATCTCTCAAATCTCACATTTTTTTAAAACTTTGCAATCTACCTTATCATGGTGCATTTGCAGCACATTTCCCATATTTATGTGCTTCAGAGTTGCATTCAGAAATGAAGAGAAAAATACACAAGACAAAATGAAAAATATCCAAAACCATGCAAACAAACAACATATGCATGGTTAAGGATTAAAGTTGCCTTTATGTAGTCAAATATAAACTATCCGAGTTACTATCATTGATGCAACTATAACTTCAACACCTGTACCATCATTGACAGTAGCACAAGAGTTCTTTTTCCATTGACTGAGGTGTCCCATCCATGCTTCCCATCTACCTCAGTGCTTAAACTCTTCTGCATAATCCTCCACATTTGTATTTTTGGTTGTTGTTTTCGTTTTTGTTTTCATTTTTGTTTTTGTGTTGGGGATCTAACTCAGGGCCTTGCACGTGCTAGGCAAGCACTCTAGCTACTGAGCTAAATCCCCAACCCTACAATTGTTATTGACTGAATATCTAGTAATGTGAAATTTTAGGCCCTGACTTCTACTCTATTTACCCTGAGTCTTTCAGTTATTATTCAAATTCATAGTTTAATTATTTGGTAACTAATTTTATACTTAGAGTCTAGATTTCTTTTTTCTTTCGTGTGTGTGCGTGTGTGTGTATGTGTGTGTGTGTGTGTGTTTCAGATGGGATATTGCTATGTAGTTCAGGCTGGCCTTGAACTCATGCCAAGACTTTTGCCTCAGCCTCCTGAATACTGGTATTACAGACCTGTGTCATCATGTCCACTTCAGATTTCTTATTTGAACTTCAAATTTGATCAGTATAAACATGTAAGCAGAATGCTCACTTGGAGTTTATTTCATATTGAATGTTTGCATGAAATTACAAATTCCCACTTTTACAGCATCTTTCACCTCTCTTGGTTGACAAATTCAAAATTCTGTTTAACCTATTGTTTTAGAAAAATGTTTTTGATTTCTCAATTCACTTTTTCTTTAACATCTTCATTCTCAGTAAGTTCTAATAAATGTTTGTTTTTTTTCAAAATAAATCCATTGAAATATTTCCACTACTTCCATTCTTACGTAAGTCAAAGTTATATTTTATCTGGGTCTTAAACTATTTTTCTAATTGTTCATATTTGGTTCTTTCATACGTATGTAGTACCTCAAAATTTAAAAAAATTTAAAGAGAAGCCAAGAAGAAGGTTTTAAGAAAAATTAACTAATATAATGTACATTATTTGCTTAATGCCTTACAATGATCTTTCCTTTTCATGGGAAGTAATAACTAAAAATTTATAAGGCATCATATAATTTGATACTTGCTTTGCATTTCAACCTCATTGCTAGTGTGAAGTTATTTTGTAACAAAGTAGGCAAAGCCATATATATGGTTTAAAATTTTTGTAATGGTTACTCTAGAAATACTATCTAAAAGTGCATCCGGTTTTGCCACTATCAGCATTATTAAGTTCTTTGAAATAGTTCTTTCCACAGTAGTCATTATTACATTTTATTCTTTTGCCCCTTTCTGTCTCTCTACTGAAATGTACATATTATGAAAATAAAATACTTAAATCTTAGTCCTCCATCCCCAGGACAATTTATATATATATATATATATATATATATATATATATATATATATATATATATATATATATAATTTACATAATGAATAAATTGGGTGTGTACATAAAAATGAAAGGTAAATAAAGGCAAAAATCATGGCATCTATGTGCTTCTCTAATAATCTTATCTATAATTAATCCATTGTTCAATGAGAATCCTTATTAATATAAGGATTATTGTACTTTAAAACATCTGTTATAACAAATCATAAAGTAGTTTAAACAGAAATGTCTCAAGCTTATCGCTCCTTATGGATCAGTAGTACTTCATTGTGGCAAGAAATTGTTCAAATGGGGCAGGGGAACAAGAGAGGGTGGAGGGGGAAAGAAATGAAGGGAAAGGAAAAAGAAAAACAGAATGAAAAAAGTAGAAACAAAGCTTTTGTAAATGAGGAGGAGAGGAAGGGTTGAAGGGAGGGAAGGGGATTGGGAAAAATAGAAGCAACAAGATATATCATGTACAGGTACAAATTCCTCATGATGAATGTTATCATTATGCATATATACAATCTAAAATGCAAAATTAAAATAAAATAAAAGGATAATACTTTAAACAATGACAATACCAATGATAAATGATTAGCTTTACTAAAGTATCAAACATTTTGGATGACTTAGTCTATTTTCTAAAGTTTTCCAATTTTATAAAAGCATATAATACAGCACTGTTATTATTTTTGATGTCGAATAAAGGTTAATTATGCTGCCAATATATAAGAATTGAGGTCCCAATAGTAAAAAATAAAATAAAATATCGGAAGTGAGCAAAAATGAATTATCATGTCTTTTTCTTGTTTCTAATTACCTCCTCACACAAAAGTGTAGAAAATATAAAACATTTGAATGCAATTTCTCAGAGAGCTATTAAAATTTATAAAATATCTAGAAAGTCATTTTAACACTTTATATGTAAAACCATTCTTTTAGAAATTTATTCAAATATGTATCTTTGGAACACACTATATGGGTGATAATTATTTTCATATAAAACCTTTCTTTATTCCAAACACTACAAACCTGTATATCCCAGAAACTCTTCTGTACACTGTGGGCACAATGATATATCATACATTCGTGGTATCTTTTGCCACTCTGAAGTTTACCAAGTACTCGAGAAGATAAATAAATGAAAAATATATACAAAGTGTATAAGTGTGAATAAAATTCCAAAGAAAAATATTCAAATATTCTTGATTGTTCAAAATACCCTGTCCATGAAATTTGGTAAGACTAGAAGTTTGATTGTTCAAAATACCCTGTCCATGAAATTTGGTAAGACTAGAAGTTTGAGTCAAACTAGTAAGATAAGATTTTAGGTATGTACAAAGATTCACAGAATACTGTGCATTTGAAAATGCTTTTAAACTGTGTCCATGGTGTTTTACAGATCACAAAAGTTAGGATATTTTGGATAAGTTGAGAATTATATGTGAACAAATGCAAAATGCAAAAGCGAATACAAATACAAATATGCAAGTAGGGTTTTAAAGTGTCAGGGATGTTTATATTAGGAAAATAAGGGTAAATCATAAATCTTATGATCCAAACAAAGGATATACTGAGAATATTATAGATGACAAAATAACTGCTGCCCTTAAAAACATAATAGATATCCATGAATAAATATAATAGCATCATAAATGTAAATCAGTACTGACCAGCTCAAATCTGACCCTATTCCTAGGTCATTGTTTACATTTCACTTTTTTTTTTTTTTAGTAGAAATCTCTCCCTTTGTACTTTATATGTAAAGCCTTAAAGGTAACTACATATATCTAAAGTAGCGTAAGTAAAAATGAAATTCTATACCAGAAGGAAGAAGAAACCAAATAATTAAGTGGTAGCATGAGGAATGTTAAGAAAAAGGCAATCACACTCATTTAATGCAAATAATTTATGCCAGTGGCAGAAAAACGACTATGATTAAAAGTCATAAAATTCAGAAGAGAAGTTGAGAAATTATGCTTATTTGTATTCCTATATTCACGGAACTTCTTTTCTCACATACACCTCCTCATTGATTTGATTTTCATTTTTCCTTCAGGTTTTAAACAAGTAAACCGTGCAATAGACCAAATATAAAGAAAATTGAACGAGCTTGAAAGTCTACTAATCTATGAATGCAAACATGACTAAAAATATAGAGCACTACTGTGTCATATCTTGAAAATTTCAAGTTTTGCTATACTAAACTAAAAATAATGAAATTCTTATACTAATTGAATGTTTTTTAGAAATTTCCATAATATATTTTTGGTCCTTTATGATACATGTTTATCATCAGAAGATATATAGAAAAAACAATATATTATCAATAGAAAGAAATTCCAAAAAAACTAATAAAATTTCTGTAAAATAATTAATATTTCTCTTGAACATATTTAGTACCTGACCTTCAAATAGTAACACTAATATGGGCCTACTCTAGCCAGCAGGTTCAGAAAACACAAACAAGCATACAAAGTTTAGGCAAAAAAATAAACTGATTCAGAAAATTAAATGATTACAAACAGATGGCTAAAGAGTGGATTCTTACTAAGATTCCTAGAATTACTGCAAAAACGCTGTAGCACGGACCAACCAGGGACACACCCTTCTGTGAAGGTGCAAATGAGACTGGAAAGTCAACTCCTTGGCTTTTTGCTGTCTTTTCCCAGACCAGCTAAAACTGTGATGTGGGATCACAAAGCTGGAATGAGGATAAGAATGACCACTGCTATCAGCAAGACTCCATCTCAGCGTCCTGTGGGCCGAAGAGTGTTTCATGTTTCCAAAAAGTCTCAGCCTGGGCATTCCCAGCGGGAAGATGTTTATGTATATATTAAATTAATGGACTTCTTATAGATCTGTTTAAATGAATTTTACTTTGTCATGGGCATATTAAACTTTCTATATAGTCCTGGATTTGATGTATCAACATCTGTTATGAATTTTGACATTTATAGTCATGAAAGATTTAAGTAAGAGGTTCTCTGTTGTTAATAATAACAGATTTGTCGGATTTTTTTTTTTTTTTTTTTTTTTTTTTTTTTTTTTTTTTTTTTTTTTTTTTTTTTTTTTTTTTTTTTTTTTTTTTTTTTTTTTTTTTTTTTTTTTTTTTTTTTTGGTGCCGGGGATCGAACTCAGGGCCTTGTGCTTCCTAGGCAGGCACTCTAACCACTGAGCTAAACCCCCAGCCCCTCTTTTGTTAATTCTACTTTACTATAGTAATTTCTTGAGAAATGCTTCCATTTTGTGAGAGTACATGTGCACATAAGATGATGCCATCATTTGTTAGATGTTTGAACATTCTTTTCTCCATTATTGATGGACTATATTTAGAAAATCATTATAGATGTTAAATATTTAGAAAGTATTGTCAACAAAATTCACTAAGTGACATCTGTTAAACATACCCTATAACTCAGCGAGAGACATATTTTTGACTACACCAAGAACAATTTTTCAGATAATTTGTGAATTTTGATACATAAAATACACCCTGTAAATTTCAAAGTGTTAAAAATATAATAAAATATGTTCTCTCACTAAGAGAGAAACTAGTTCTAGGTTTTGTCCAGAATTTTGTATTTGAGATTTGACATTTCTTTCACTGGGGATGGGACCCCAGACATTTGCAATGTTCTACATCCCCAGTCCTCATTTATTATCCATTTTTCTAATTTGGAGACAGGATCTCATGATGACACTAGGTTACAGAAGATGGGCTCCTTCTGCTGCAGCCTCACGGTGTGCTGAGATGACAGAAGTGCAACACCAAGTTTGGTTTTGCATTGTTTTTCATAAATACTACACAGATCTTGTAATCTTCAGCTCCTTAAAAGGAGTATAAAAACTGAAGAATAATTGATTAATAACATTAATAACTATTAGATAATATTAATTGTTTAAGAATTGAAAATGGATTTTCTGAAATATCCACCATCAATTCTCATGATCAGGCTCAAAACCCATGAAATCAGTACATTTAATACAAAGCAAAGTTTGCATTTATTCCGTTTAATGACAGAGGACAATCCTTACAGATAAAAACCTAACAACAAAATTGAATTTGTTACTCACTTTCACTGTATCTTTTCTTTTCCTTATTCTTTTGTTTTACTCTGGTGAAAATTGCCGAAACCTGCCAGACAGAACACTGTTAAGTTGGAAATTATTTTATCATTTCTTCTTGAAGGTAATTAATAGCTTATGAGAATCCTGCACTGGGAGTTTTACAGAAAAATACAATTCATCCATAAACTACTAAAACAATAAGCAAAAAGTTATTGCTTTCTAAAATGAGAAATAATAGCAAATGTGAAAATTAAACACATTTTGAAATTAAAGTGAATTTTATAAATATTGTAAATATTCTATATTTTGCAGATGAAAATTAGGAGTTATATATTTTTGCACATTGATTATACATATTTGATATATGTATTCCACATACTTGATTATACATATTTGATACAGTTCATTACACATATTTATATACATATTTGTGTATTTATTATGCACATTAATGAATGCAATTGTATATATTCTTTTACTTTGTACAAAGCCTAAACCTATATGTTCTATATAATGAATAATAAAAAAGTGTACTAGATGTGTAACCTAGTAAGTACAAAAGTAAAAGAGGAACAGTTATCCTGGGGAGTAATTTTTATAAAGAATGATAGACAAAATTCACATATTTTTAAAATATATCGGCAGCTTATTCAAGTAAAATAAGGTCAGAGAAATTCTTATTTTGGAAATGTACTGTTACAACAGTTTACAGTTACACATTTTCAACTGAAGGAGATAGATGCACACTAGCCATTATGACTTTCATCTCAGAACCATTTCAGTGAAATATTTGTGAAACCAAGAAAACATGGAGAGTCTTTCAACTATTGTACTAAGGAAAGCAGGTCATTCACAACAGCATTTTTAATTTGACAAGGGATTACAAAAACATTTGGTGCTCTTTAACTGTTGTCACAGCCATCTATTACATTAAGAACAAGTTGATTTTAATATTTGTCAAATTAAAAACCATTGTATCATGCTAACCTTGGGCATTCATTTACATAATTGGCTTTCTGCTTGCTGTGTATTATGTGACACCCTCATTCGATTACTGTTCATTTTTTTCTGAAATTCTGAAGCAAGATCTAACATAACCTGCATATTAATATTTTATTTTCATCAGGCTTACTTTATGCAGTCAAGTTGCAGCAAATGCTTCTTTTTTGTTATTAAGCTTGTTATAAGTCACTTGTTCAAAGTGTTGAAAAACAAAGTTTATTACACATGTGTATCCTGCTTCATAAAAGAACAATAAAACGGACTCCAAAGATTTGGTGTAAATGGATAAAAGGTCCTTCAATTGGGATTGGCCTTCAAGAACTCTCAGAAACTTATGTAAAATAATATAGCATTTACTGGTCCCATGTCAGTTATTTTTATAACTATAAAATAAAATCTTAATGATTTAAAAATATTTAATTCAGTCTTAGATATGTAGCTCATCTGCAGCTCCACTGGAGTCAGCAGATTTGAACGACAGGCTAGAGAACGTGCCGTGAATGCCTGTGAGTTTGTATCCTGGGCATCCGTAGGGAGGGTAGGGCTCTCTGTCTCAAATCAGAAGCAGGCCATCATCAATATTGATATCTTTTAGCGCTCAGCCTCCTCGCAGTTCCATGGGGAGGTCTGTCCACTTCTCTGCCCTGTGCCTTCGGGTAGCAGTCTCTTCATGAGACGTAGCCATAATCCATCAGATTTACCACGCAGACCCCCACACTCAGCATGAACTGCAGACCCCAGTTTGGCCATTGTAAGTTCCCACAACATCTATAACTGCTTATTCTCCTTGTGGAAAGCCTGCTTGTTTCATGCCTTGTACCCCGAAGTCTTTGCCTGTCAGATTTACTTCTTTCTCTCTACCCATCTGCTGGTTGAGCAAACATAGGTCCCCTCCACGAACTTCCCAGAGGCTTTCCTCATTTCCTCCCCTAAAACTGAAATAAATGAATTATTTTTGTTATTTCCTGTGTTCTGTGGTGCTGCCTGTTCTGTACCTTACCCAATCAACACACCCAAACCTAACTTTTCCCCTGGCTAAAGCTTTCCTGGACAGTGGCTATTGTAGCAGAAGTAAACTGTAACTCAGGTCCAAGGAGCAGTACCAGGGAGTGTTCCTGTTTAAACTAGTTTCAGGTGGACAGGACACTTGATTTACATTAAACACTTGGCCAAAGCTGTCAGGCAGGGTAAAGAATTGCCTTGAAAAACACAGCATAGACATGGATGTCCCCAACCTCCGGAGCTTGTGGGGCAGGGCTAAAATTCACGCCTGCTTCACTCATCTATCATTTAGGACCAGGGCTCTTCAAGCTGTGTGCTAAGTGAGTATTTGAGCATTGCGATGGCGAATCTCATTTGTTAACTTGACTATCACACATAGAATTCCCAGATTAAAAATCATTTTTGAGTGTATTGGAGGGTGTTTTCAGATTGGATGAGCATATGCTTCGCTGAACTCAGGAAAGCAGATTGCTCTCCAATGGGGGAGACAATAGCCAACCTATTAAGAGTCTAAATGGAAAAAAAAAAAAGAAAGAAAAAGAAGGAATCTGTGCTCCACTTCCTGCCTGTTTGCTTGAATAGGAACATTGTTATGTTTTTTTCTTCCAGTCCTTGTGCTGGAGTTTATACCATCAGATCTTCTGGTTTGCAAGACTTTGTGCTTGGACCAAATTGTACCACTGACTTGACTCTTAGTCTTTGGACTCATGGACATCAGTGGTCCAAACAAATATAGGCATTTCATCAACAGGAGAAGGAAGAGAAAAGACTTTTTCAAAAGTAATGTAACCTAGCCAGACGTGGTGGTGGATGCCAGTAATCTCAGCACTCTGGGAGAGTGAGGCAAGAGGATCACAACTTCAGTCAAGAACAGGTCACTCAGCACCTTAGAAGGACTCCATCCCAAAATTTAAAAAAAAAGAAAAAGGAGTTAAGATATTTTATGTACATGTATCAATTTTCCACAAGAAATGTAAACATTATGTACTACACACATGTACTGGTAAAAGAAATTAAAAATATAAAAAAGGGCAGGGGGTGTGTCTTACTGTAAAAGCCCTGGGTTCAACCTCTAGTACAACATGTAATAATAATAATAATAGCAAATAATATAATTATGCCAATCTTTGAATGAAATGTTTTAATATACTTGACTTTTCATGCATACGAAGTAAGTTTGTAATTATTGCAACAGTGATAGGCAGATTTTCTTCTTTCTCTTTTATAGATTATTAAAATAAAGGGTATGTGATCTTTTAGTGAGCTACCACTGGAGTGTAATAATCTCTAAAGCAAAAGCTTTTGGGGTCATACCTTTCTTAGCAAAGGCTCAAATTTAAGTTTAATATTCAAGTTTTTTGCAATTTCACTCCACCCTTCCCCGCAGTCTACTACATAGAAGCCACTAGAAAACATGAGTAACGACTTGCACTGTAGTTCACTTTGCAGAGGTTGCTAGGTCGATTCTGGTAGGACTGGTGCAAAGATATTTAAGGTGTTGACAGAGGTTTGTCTGCAGACTCGTGGTTCCTCTTTTCAGATTCTGTAACTCTGCAATCCTAGTGGCACGATCTTTGAAAAGGCAGGGTGCTGCCTCTGTTTCCCTTTGCTTACTTCAGGCTCAGAAGTCCGGCAGCGCTCTGTTCCAGAGTATGTGCCGCACTCTGTACCAAGTAAGAGCGTGCCGGGTTGAAGCACCACTACTGTCCAAAGTATTTTGTTCTCCTGTGCCTCCCAAATCTGTGCTTTGGTTAGCAATGCAGTTTGTTTGTTTCTTTTCTTGTTTGCTTGTTTTCCCTGAACCTAATATTCTTTCCAGCAGGTCACTTACAGCTTCCCAGGCTGAGATACGTGAAAAACAAAAGATGCACATACACATACACACAGAATGGCAAATTAGCACCGAAGTCCTGAAGTCATTAGCAGCGTGCATTCTTTCCAATCCTTTCATAATCCTCAGTACTTGCTTTGTGAGTTTTCTTCAGAGCGCACTAGTCACAGTTAGCAGCAGATTTATATGACCCTGTGAGCTTACTCTGTCTCTCTGAGGCTGGAAGCTTATTATCTTCTAAATGCACTTACATGGAAAGAAAAAAAAAAAAAAGCTAGATTACACTTACCCACATATTTATCATTTTTTCCTATTGTTTAATTTTTTTTTTTTTTTTTTTTTTTTTTTTTTTTTTTTTTTTTTTTTTTTTTTTTTTTTTTTTTTTTTTTTTTTTTTTTTTTTTTTTTTTTTTTTTTTTT
>PVJO010035110.1:0-10231 GCA_004026905.1 Hystrix cristata | reverse complement strand
AAAAAATAGAATACTTAGGAATCTATCTAACAAAACAAGTAAAATATCTTTACATTGAAACTATAATTCTCTAAAAAAGGAAATTGAAAGGGATATCAGAAAATGGAAAGATATCCCATGTTTCTGGGTAGGAAGAACCAACATAGTGAAAATGGCTATACTTCCTAAAATATTATACAGATTTAATGCAATTCCAATCAAGATACCACTAACATACTTCAAAGAATTAGAAAGGACAATCGTGAATTTCATCTGGAACCAAAAGAGACCCAGAATAGCAAAAACAATCCTAAGCAACAGGGGAAAGGCAGGGGGCATCACAGTCCCCAACCTAAAACTATACTATAAAGCTACAGTGATAAAAACATCATGGTACTGGCAAAAAGACAGACCTGAGGATCAGTGGAATAGATTGGGGGACGCAGAAACAACTCCAAACACACTCAAATACCTCATCTTCAACAAAGGAGCCAAACACCCTCACTGGAAGAAAGACAGCCTCTTTAACAAATGGTGCTGGAAAAATTGGATTGCCACATGCTGAAAACTAAAACTAGATACATGTCTCTCACCATGTACTAAAGTAAAATCGAAGTGGATCAAAGAGCTAAACGTTAAAACTAAAACACTAAATTTACTGAAGAATAGAATAGGAAGAACCCTCAAAGACATAGGGGTAGGGAAAAAATTTATGAACAGAACCCAGACTGCATGGGAAACAATACAAAGAATCAGTGCTTGGGACCACATGCTATTAAAAAGCTTTTGCACAGCAAAAGAAATCACCAATAGAGCAGGGCGACAACCCACAGACAGGGAAAAAATTTTTGCTAGCTATCCATCAGACAAAGGTCTAACATCTAGAATATACAAAGAACTCAAAAAAATTAAACCTCCCAAATTTAAAGACCCAATCCAAAAATGGGTAACTGAAATGAATACACATTTGTAAGATGAAGAAATAAAAATGGCAAATACATGAAAAAGTGTTCAACATCACTAGTCATTCGAGAGATGCAAATCAAAACAACATTAAGATTCCACCTCACTCCAGAAAGAACCACATTTATGAAACAATCAACTAATAACAGATGCTGGCAGGGCTGTGGGGAAAAAGGAACCCCCTCCACTGTTGGTGGGAATGTAGGCTTGTCCAGCCACTATGGAAATCAATATGGAGATTCCTCAAGCAACTAGAACTAGAGGTTCCATTTGATCCAGTTATTCTCCTACTGGGGATCTTCCCAGAAGAATTAAAATCATCATACCACAGGGATATATGCACAACCATGTTTATAGCAACACAATTTGTAATAGCTAAGTCTTGGAAACAGCCTAAATGCCCAATGACCAATGAATGGCTAAAGAAAATGTGGTTTTTTTTCCTACACAATGGAGTACTACACCTCCATAAAAAAGGATAAGCTAGAGTCATTTGTGTGTAAATGGATTTTCCTTGAGAACATACTATTAAGTGAAATAAATTAAACACTTATGGGTACACATTGAGTTGTTTCTCTGATATGAGAAACCATAACCGTAAATAAGGAGAAAGAGGTGTAATAGATATTATATAAAAGGAAGATAACATACAAAGGAGAGGAGTATAGAAAGAGAGAAGGGAGAAAAGCAGGAAGGGAACAAAGGAAAGAAAAGGGAAAGGGAAATCATGGAGAAATGTGAATAAACCTGCTATAAATAGCGAGGGAGGGAACAGAGGGGAGGGGTGGGGAAGGGGGGAACCAAGATGCATCATGTACAGGTACAAAATAAATGTGATGAATATGATCATTATATGTACAATGTACCAATACATGTTCTTTTAAAAATAAAAAATAAAAATAAATAAATATCATACTCCTGAGGAATGTTGACAGATCACAGTTACAAAGTTTCAAAGGGAAAATATAAAACAAGGATAATAAAGGCAAAACAAATCTATTAACATAATAGTATAAACAACATCGTGAGACTAGCTTTATCAAAATTAGGGTGCTTTTAGGGAGAATGTTCTTGTTTATATAGGTGACTTTTCGGTGGCTAATTTTGGGACGTATCATGTTTAGGTGTATCTAATTATCCTAATACAATTAGGAACACGATCTAAAGAATGACTATCATTACAAACAATGTTGGTTTGATGGGTGTGTGTGTGGGGCCTGTACGACACGGTGCTTTCCTACAGCTCTAGCCTTTAGAAGGCTGATACACATCAGGAATTCAAATGTGTTTAACATACAAGGAGGTTAGTAATAATCAGCATTACAGTATCATAGAAAACTTTTACAATCAACTTAGCTTTTTACTTTTAAGGTAAAATTTAGAATCTATGGCTCAGTAGTACAGCTATAATCATGTAATTTTTGTATTTAATAGATCTATAAAGTATAACTGTAGTGACAAAAAAATCAGAGACTGACATTAGATCTATTATATGGTTAGGAAAGAGTGTTAATGACTATAAATAGACTTGTTACTTGATGTAATCTCATTTGTACAATAACAAAATGTTTATTTAGTTAAAGCCTATAAATGTAGAGGAGATTTTAAAGGGTGGGATTATCCAAACGGCAGGGTTTTCCCCACCTAAATGGTACTGAATATATACAACAGAAAACTTCAGATTTCCTGCTAATTTTTTATGTTTAAGGTCCAGGTGCAATGTATGGTAAAAGAGAGCAGTTAATGATTACTGTGTATGTATCAATCTTATGTATCTTTAGTTTGGCAAACTTTGTACATTCCCACAGTACATTCTGGCTTCAGAAGTATACAGATCTGGTCTCAGATATAAAGAGTCTCAAGTAGACCCTGCCTCTGTGAAGGCCCTGCCTCAGTTTCCCAGGTAACCAAAATCAGAATAGCAGAAAACAGAAGAAATTATCATCATAAAACACAAACCTTTGTTTCTTAGGCTAGTTTTCATAACTTTTTAATTATGACTAGAAAAATATTTTATGAAAACATCATTGTTTTAAATGCAGAATTTTGGTTTAAATCAATGCTATTAACAAAAATTCTGAATATTTTTGAAATTATAACCAGCTGTATGATACAAATTTACTCTCATAAATCTTGCCCCTCACAAACTTTCTCTGATTTACATTAGCTTTCTGGTTTTGTCCTCATCGTTCTTTGTTCATTCTGGTAGAACTACAGACAACTAAGTTACATAGAATTTAATATGTAGTCAGAGAGGGAGTGGGCCCTTAAGCAAGTCAGCACAAAACATAAAGGCAGGAGGATTATGCCTGGAGGCACATTTGAAGAGATCCAGGCCTGCAAGATAAACAGCAGCTTGTGATTATACTGTAACTGGCACCACCTGGCCCAGTTGGCATCAGACACAGGTGGGTGACCAGAACATCTGGACCCACAGTCTGCTCCCTCTCCAAGAACTCCTTTGCTCTTCATACACCCTTGCTCATTTCCCTAGTGAATCGTTAGGTAAGCAACTATACAGTGGTGGCTCGGTTCACATATTTAATTCCTGCCATGCTTCTGGGGAAGACTGCCATGCTTGTGTTCATCACTTGATGTGGAGTTCTCGAATGGAAGCAAAATTTTGCCTAACATTTCTCTCTGTGAATTAAATTGTTCACAAACAGAAGCATTAGTGAACACAGATATTACTGTACTTGTAACCCTATAGGTTGATTTTTTTAGTTTGACCCACATTGTGACCACGTTGTGATTTTGCTATACAAATTACCCTGACAAAGATCCTTGGTGGCCACCCACTCAGGACCCCTTCTGGAAACCCAGGAGCTATACCTGCTCTCTGTATTTCCAACGAAAGCTCTCCTAACTTTCTGCTTTGTTTCACTTCATTCCTTGATGTTGGGAGACCACAACTTGGCCCACCTGACATCTAACAGGTTGAGAGCTACATTTTTCCATATCAATAGGACAAAATCTTACACACAAAAGCCTTTCTTACCAGAAGTATTTTCTTACACATATCCTTCTTTATATTTCTGTCTACTCATTTCCTTTTGCCTTTTTTAGATTTACAGAGCAAAGTATATCCAGTCTGTACAATACATTTGAACTAATAAATGTACTGACCACGCTAATTAAAGACAGCCAATATTTCTTTGAAAAAAGGTAAGTTCTGTCAGAAATATACAATAAGTACATAACTAGAGTCCTCTTTTTTTGTAAACCAATGTGAATTACCATTTAGGAGAAAATACATCATTTACTAATGTCAAGACCAAGAATTACAGTTTAGTAACACCTTTAGAATTTCTTAAGTAAACACAAAAGAACTGCAAAAATTTTGAATACAGTGTACGATAATATCTATTTTACTACAAGCATACATTTTTTTTTTAAGCAAGATTTCCTGTTATTGACCAAGAAATGCAGGCATTTGCCAGGGAAATGACTGAGAGCAAGACACAAGGTAGCAATTTAGCAAAATGATTTAGTTGCTTTCATAGGATATTAGGACAACAATCACCACTAACTGCATTAAACAAGGACAATTACATTTTTAAAAATAAGGCATATCACATAAAACAGTAGTTTCCGTAACCAGAATTGTAAAACAAAACTTTAAACAGATGCCTAAGGACACCCTAACTAGCTAAAACTTAATTTTCCTTAAAAAAGTCTAACAAAAGACAGTAGAAAACATAAGACATTATTTTGACAAGCCTAAAACCTCTTTTAGTTTTGTTGCAAATTTTAAAACCTCTTTTAGTTTTGTTGTAAATTTTACTAGGAACAGATCAATATCTTAAACCTTGTTTTCTTAAACAAGGATTCTGATATACTCCTGTGTACTACATTCTGAATTTTTCTTAAGTATTTTTCTCAGAACAAACTGTCTCTAATTAGAAATGTTTTACTTAACAGACATACCGTTAGAATACATGATCACTTTACAACAAAAACACAACTTTTACATCTTTAAAAATCAGACCACCCCAAACATAGGTTACTGGCAATTTAAAAAAGCATGTTATTAGTCATATTTGCCTCATAAACTGTAAGTGTCACATCTATTTGTAAGCACTGTACCTCTCAAAAAGAACATATAACATTCTCGGGGAGGGAAAAGCCCAAAATCTTTGTTTATGTACCTTGCAAGGGTTTTCTGTAAAATCAAAGTGATTTAAAATAACACACATCTTGAGGCTGGGGTTTTAGCTCAGTGGCAGAGCACTTGCCTATCAACTGCAAGGCCCTGAGTTGGATCCCCAGCACCCCTCTGGGAAAAAAAAAAACAAACAAACACACACATCTCTTTTTTTTTTTTTTTTTTTGGTGCTGGGGATCCAACTCAGGGCCTTACATTTACTCAGCAAGCACTCTAACGACTGAGCTAAATCCCCAAACCCCAAACACACACATCTTAAGTACCTAATTTAAGAAGAGACTGGACAGAAAAATGAGTGGTTTATGTATTAAAGATATGCAAATTAACCTTCATTAGCATTTCTTGAAAACATTAGCATTAGGTCATATAAACAAACCCATTAGCATGCCAGGTGAGTGATAGCTAAATTAACTCTTTACAGCAAAAGACATTTTTTCTTAAAACTGATTGTTACTAGAATATTAGTGACATAGAATAATAATATTCTGATATTCTAGAATATTTATGCAAATCATTAACCACTGGGCCATATCTACTGAGACACAATATGGAAGACAAAACCATTTTTAAAACAAACTTTACAAAATTTTTGAATTTTGAGAAAATACTGTTTTTAAAATAAGATTAAATATATTATTTTAAATAGAAATATAACTTCCCCTTTTTATAGATTTATACATTAGAATTTTAATTCTATGTACCCTTATGAGATACCAAGAAGAAAGCAATACTAAACACATTTTTATTCACCAAATTATGAAAACACATTTAATAGACCTATTGTAATCAGAGGTTGTATTATAAACACTTATCCCACTTAATTTATCTACAAAAGCCAAGATATTAGGGTAACATAATTAACATTAAACTATCCCGAGAGAAAACCAATTAATAGCAACTTTCTACCCTGTCAATAGCAATAAAATCAGCAAAAATAATAGCATCAAACACAAATTGGATATTGACATACCATAGAAAGCAGTAATGTACTGCTCTAAAGTATAGAAATCTATGATTATAGTATAGATTATAGTATAAACACTAAGACAAACCAAATAGTAACATACAGTAAATATCTACTAAATGTAACAACTACACTTGCACTAGCGATAGAAAAGTATTTGACACTGATAGCATAGAGTTAATTATCTAAAATTAATAAAGCTTAATGATCATACTAGCAGCGATAGAGGGTTTGAGCAATGGGAGAATGAAGAAAAATAAAATTTGAAAAATTAAGCAATGGAAGGCGAGAAGGAGAGAAAAATTAGATGAAGGACCCTATTAAGGAGTAAAAGGAAATTAATGCAATTAGATAAAAAGTAATAAAAAAGGAACAAACAAGAAAAAGAAATAAAAAACAGAGCCCAAAATACAGGGAAAATAGAAAAAATAGGAAGGAAAAAATTAAAAGAAAAAAACCCCAAACTCCCCAAAACCAATTAAAAAAAAAGTCCAAAAAATATACCTCCATATTTTTGAATGAGTGGTTTCTTTCCAGGATGTGCAGTCTTGGACTCCAGCAAGTTACAGTTTTCTTGGCTTAGCTTCCTAGCTTGTTTTTGTGTGGTGTCCAACCTGCTCCGGAGGCCCCTCTAGGTCTGCACACCCCAGACTGTGGGTGCTACCCAAACTGAGGTGTGTCCTTGCTCATGCATGGTAGATGGGGAAGCAATCAGCCCACTTGTCTCTGTGCTGGTATAGCAGTGAGGTGGGGATTCCAGAAAACTGCTGGAGTTAATGCCAGTACTTTCAGATTCAGCCATCTCTGACAGCCACACTTGCCAGAGTGGTTTCTCACCAAGGAGGGTGGGGCCTGTATCCTTCCTGGACTGAATTTGAACTTCCTGGTGAATCTCTGTCTAGTCTGCACCCCTCTGCCTGTCCCTTGTGGCTGTTTCTGACTCAGTCATGGTGGTGGGGTAGCACTGGAAACCCTGACGTGAAGTTGTGCTGTAGTTGTTCTGTGTCTTAGTCACAAAGAAAATCTTCCCCAAATGGCTCCTGCATTAAGGCAGGTGCCACACAGGATTTCTTTTTCAACTCTAGCATGCTATGCAGAAGGGATCACTTTTGGAGTCAAACCCTGCTCTGTTTTTGAAGTTTACGATTGCTGTGGCGTTTCTTGGCACCAGTACTTCTGGCCTGCTGACCCTCCTGTCTTAGTTTCTGTTTTCAGGCATTGGCCTCTGCAGTGATCAGGTTGGCTGGAAGGTAGATCAACACCTCCACTGTCCTGTGTGGGAGAGAAACTAAACACAGAGTGGGCTGGCTTGGAGTTTGCTGATGGCTGGTGCCATTGCACAAAATCATCTGGCATGGAGTAGGCCGGGGCAAACACAGCTCTTCAGCTGTCTGGGCTTTGTCTGTGGTGAGGGCTCCTCAGGGTTCTGGCTGCATGGGCCTGGTGGCTGTGTAGAGGAGCTGGCTGCGTAGAGGAGCTGATCCACCCTGCGTCCACATGGGTGCTCTGGCTGCAGGCCACTCAACACAGGTGCCCCGGGCTGAGTCTCTGCCTGGGCTGCTAGCCTCCTCTCACAGCCTGCCCTGAGGCTGCACCATCCCGAGGAACCGCAGGTGGCTTCAACAGATGGGAAATGAGGAGCTGGGGCTGTAAGTGGGTCGTGCTCAGCTCATCTGGTGGTTATTTTACCTAAAACTCTGGTTTCTTAATTTTTTTGTTTTTGAGTACATGTGGCAAACTGAGCCATAGCATCTTATCTTGAAGGCTAAAATGATATGCTTGGCTGGCGTGAGTACCCTGGCTGGTCAAGTCAGTCCCATTGTGGCCCTGTCCACACTCCCTGCAGGTGTGTGCCATGCAGTGGAGCAACATTTAGTCTTGTCCTGTCTTCCCAGCAGGTGTGGTGTGTGCCATGGCAGAGGCCCAAAAGGGCTCAAACAACAAAGCAAATCCCCTCTCAAAACTGAATGGCTTGAGTCCAGAATCCCCTAAAAAGCTCAAAAGACAAAGAAACCACATTTTTTAAATCCGTTCATCTGTTGATGGATGTATAGGCTGCTTCCAATATTTAGCTATGAAGAAAAGTGGTATTGATACATAATGGAGTAGTAATCTGTCATAAAGAAACATAAACTTGACTCATTTGTAGGAAAATGGATGCACTTTGAGATCATAATGTTAAGCAAAATAAATCAGACACGCAAGCTAAAATATCACATGGTTTCTCTTAGATGAGAAACCCAAACTATTCATAAAGAGCAAAATAAAAGATAATGGGAGGTAGGGAGGCAGATTTTTCTGAAAGGGGAAAGGGATCAAAAGATGGAGGAGGGAGGAAGGAGGAGAGGGAAAAAGGAATGAGAAAAAGAATTAAGATGTGTTACCTGCACGTACCAAATTCACACAAGGAATGTAAACATTATGTACTACAAGTACCCCCCCCCCAAAAAAAAATGAAGCAAGAGATAGATGGAGTGGGGTGAGAGGGGAGGCAAACGTGTTATATCCATGCATCAGTCTCCCACAAGGGGTGTAAAAATAATGTACTACAAACATGTACTAATTAAAAAGACAAAGAAACGAGAGCAAATCATTCTGTACTGCAAACATGTACTAATAATGTAACAACCAAACAGAAAGCAAAGTGCGAAGTGGGACGCGACTTACTAGGGTCTACACCTGAGAGCCTATCAAACCTTAGGACTCATTGCTCTGCTCTGCTATGTAGTGGTGGAAAGCAGCTGCTACTGGTCGAAGTGCAAAGATAGAAAAGTCTCCCTGAAATAAAATTAATTGCGGCAGCTGCTTGGAACCATCCAACCTTTCTCATCTGGATCTGCTCGTTGGGAGCGCTCTGCCCTAAGATGTGTTTTTCCTGGTGTGGCTTGCCAGGTTTGTTGCCAAAGTTTGAGGCAAATGTTTCAGCCCCGGGACCCCAACAGACCAGGCTCAGCAGCTATTCTCAAAAGCAAGTCGCAGAGATGAGCACGGACAAGGGCAGGGAAGGGCACAGTCAGCATGGCCAAGCCAGGAAGCACGGGGCCTTCATGGTCTGTGTTTGAGGGGCTGACAGCAGCTCCAAGGTTGACAGAGACATGAGTTGGGGTTTGGGGCGAAGCTGAAGAAGGTTTTGGGTTTGGAAGTTCCCTAGAGCCTCCATACGCATGAATTTAGCCCGCCCTCTCAAATCAGCCAGACCACGCGGCTGAGAAACCAGATTTCTCCCCTGAGAAGGCTAATGTTTCACCACCACTGAACCGTGTTAAAAAGATAAAGAGTACACGAGACATTCATATGAACCTCAGGACCTGTGTTCCCCAAAGGTTAACGGTCACCCAAAAGCGGGGGGTGGGTGTTTCCCACCCGAGAAGTGGGAGCACACGGGATAAATGTATTCGCTATGCATCACAAACATGTATTAATAAAAAGAGAAGTGAGAGTGTGGAGATGGCACAGAGGTGACAAGAACTAGAGAAACAAGAAAAGATGAGTAATTTGGACACCCTGCCCAACAAAACATTTGTCCACAATGCAGGGGATTTTAGGAAAAGAACCATCACCTGTCCAACGATTGAGACCAATCAGCGACTAATCAGGACAGATAATCAGACCTGACAATTCCCAATTAGTGTAAATCCCGATGGAGTCCCTGGAATCTCAAGAGAACTTATTACGAAGGGTCAGGGGAAGGGAAAAAGGATTAGAAGTCCTACTATAGGCCTGACTTTGCCTGCCAGGGACTCACCTGTCCACGGTGTTCAATCTCAGTCAATTAGGGGGTCCTGGTGAATTCTGGAGGAGGCTGGAGCAGCCTACATTTGGGATGCTTTGGTAGACATGGAAATTAAAACTAAAGCACAAATTTATAGGAAAAAAGCTTTAATTGGAAAGTTAGAGGAAAGATGGGAAAGGACTCCTTCTTAAGTAGCTGGAGGGGACACACTCTGATGCAAGGTTCAGATTGCCCCCGCCTTGAAAAGGAATTTCCATGGGTAAGTGAACAGGAGAAAACCCCTCCACAATAGATCCCCATTATAGATCCCCTCCAGCGACTGATTTCACAGATGAATACTTTCCGAGAGTGTGAAAGTCAGGAAGCAGTCGTTCTTAAATTATCTAATCCTCTGATGTTGTTGTTATTTTTTTTTTTAGAACAATTT
>PVJO010035109.1:0-10228 GCA_004026905.1 Hystrix cristata | reverse complement strand
TGGGCCATCTTTTCTTTCATCTTTTGAAATACCCAGCTTTTCCTTGCTGGTTTCTTCAGCAACGAGTCTCTCTTTCATTCCATCTTTGCAGGCCACAACTTTACTGGCGCTTCCTTTATGGGCAAACTCACAACATTTTGAATCATTCTGCTGGGCTGTTTGCTCTTGGTTTTCAACATAAATCTGGCTGAAAGCCCCCAACAATAGCCATGCCACCGCCTCAACATTAGACTGTCTTGAAATTTCTTTTGCAAGATTAATTAGTCCGCCGCCCTTAATCTCAGTCTCAGGCAAAGTCTCTGGACACAAGCAAAATTCAGACAAACTTTCTGCCAGGCCATAACATACATGGTCTGGAGTCCAACAGCCAACGCAGTCCTTCTTCCCAGCAGAAACCTCCTGAACCTGTTCTGTACCGGCAAATTTCCTCATTTCCAAAGTTTTCCCAACGCTTCTCCTTCCCGCAATCCAAGTCCAAAGGCTGCTAAACCACATGGTCAAGTATAGTCCCAGCAACGACCCCACTCCCAGTACCAAATTCTGTTTTAGTTACTTTTGTCTCGTTGTTGGGACAGAATACCCGACACCCAAAGTGAGGGGAAGAAAGGTTTATTAGCTCACAGTCTGCAGAGGTTTCAGTCCGCTGGATCCGAGGCAGGGCGGCATGGCAGAGCGGCAGCAAAGTAAAGTGAGGAAATGCAAGGAATGTATGCAAATAAGCAATGCAAACAAGCAGCTAGTTAGCTTCTTCCTGTATCTCTTATCTAGGCTACCTGCCCCCAGGGTGGCCCGCACTCCCACCCCCAATCTCAGTCTCACATCCTTGATCCCAGCAGAACCATGCCAAACAGATCAATGGATCAATTTAGTAATCACACACTCTAGATCCAGCTATCTCTTACCACATGAGGCTTTGGGGGGACATCTAGACACAAACCATAACAAGCCTTAACAATTAGGAATAAGGAGAATAAAGAGATAAACACAAGACATTTCCAAGCCAGGATGGAGCACAGATAGCAAGTCCAACAAGGGTGTAAAGGACAGTAGCTGCTTTTGAGAAAGTTTCCTTGTAACTAGATCTTGCAAGGAGTTGGTGTCATCCCTCACCACATGTCTTAGTCACCTTTTTTTGTCCTTGGAAAAAAATACCCGATACCCACAACTTAAAGGAGGTTTATTTTGACTCAGGCTTTCAGTTCATGGTTGACTAGAAGAACCTGAGTGGAGGGAAATCTATTCCCATCTTGGCAGCCAGGAAGCAGAGAGTGAAGACAGATCTGAGGAGGGTTCCTTCCAGGTCACATCCCTGGTGACCTGACTCTTCTGAGTTGATCCCACCTGCACACAGCACATTCATCCCTGAACTACTCTGCAGATTAATCCACTGACGAGCCCAGTGCCCCCACGAGCCAGTCACTTTCCAGAACCTGCCTCTGAACCCAGGAGCCTTGTGGGATACGTTCTAGATCTCAACTGCAACACCAAATATGCTCTGCATATCCATGACCTGACTTTTCTTTAATGAATCATTTGTGAGTCCCTATTGTCCATTTTCACTGATACTGAACATTTACACATTCTTTTCGAAAAGTCCTCCCCCTTGAACAATAAAGCACATTTGATTTGTAGCTGTCTTTTCTCCAGACAGTGAAAATTATGCATGCAAAACAAATCCAGCTGTAGGCCTTTGGGGTTTGCTGGCCACCCCTCCACCCCAGCCCTTTCTTGCCGTGAAGGGCCTGATGCCATTTCTTCATGCTTTGCACCAGAGTTGCAGTGTGAAGAAACCACCACCACTTTGTGAGTTCTAATGTGTTGCACAGCACTTTCAGTGAGGTCTGTTTTATTTGATTTCATTCTTGATACTAAAAAAGAACCTTAAACATGACCCTCAAAAAAGTGCCTTAACCTTTGGAAAATGTGTCTGGCAGCAGAGGAAATTAAGGCTTCCGAGGATTCCCTTGAGCAGGAGCAGAAGCCTCAGCTGTGAAAAGTCTGAAAAGAGCTTCATGGTTACCATGGTGAGAAAAAACCTTCTTGTTTATAGGCGGTTAACAGGACTATTATGCTCCTCAAGCTTTTAAATTAATTGTTTGATGTACATTTCTTTTCTCCTACCTGATGCAAATGATTGAACCAGTGCATAAACCTTACCTAAGGTCTGGTGGACCAAGCCTTTAAAATGAACAAGGGTTCTCCTTCTGCTTGTCTAAATTCTGTGTGTACAGTAATTGTGTGGTGCACCATTAGTCTATCTCTAGTCTATGTTTGCAAGTACTTCCAACCATTTCCAATATTTCCTTGTAAAATAATATGTGTCCTGTGGCCTGACTTGCTATACAGAACTGTAGAATTAATGTCACCCAACCGTGGAAGCCTGGCATGTGATGAATAGGGCACTTAGGGTTGATGTACCTTGTGCCTTCATTTCAAAGCAGTGCTTCTGTACCATAAAACACATTTACTATGCAAAGCCAGTTTTTACATCCTGATTTTTCATTGCTATTTGGGATAGTCTATGAACATTAAACAATTCCTATCTTTCTTTTTATTTCTCAGCTGCTAATAATTATTTTACTTTCTCTTTTTAAAATCTAATATGACATCTTTTGAACAAGTGGTCCCTCTGTGTATGAGTACATTAAAAAATCCCAACCACATCCTACATTAATTCCTTTTCCCTTATTGTTATCATTTGTTAAATGAAAAGTAATGAGATGGCCCTAATAATAAAGGCAGTATTGAAATGAACAGAGCCAATTATTCTACAATTAGCTTGTTTTCACACATTCTTTCTTCAATTTTCCCATAAAGGCACATATTTATGAAAGCAAAAAATTAGCCTTACATGGAATTTATGGATATCTGTTAAACTTTGGATTTCAGAGATGAGGAATACTTAGCACATGATGATCTACTTTATTCACAAGAAAAAAGACCTAAAATTCACATATTTTGGGAATGGCTGGGAGTTGGTTAACACAATCACAAAGTACAACATTCATCTTTAATAGAAGCTATTTGCTAGTAATTAAAGAAAATTACCTGGAAAACCTTACTACTAGGTTACAGCTCTAAACAACTAATAACCTATTGTATAGTTGAGGAGACTTTGCTGTTACAGTTGAAATACCTTATAATTTCAAACAAGAAGAACTTATCAACCAGGCAACCAGTGAGTTATGTCAGAATGGAAAGAAGAGTAGATAATTTCTTTTGAGTACTAAAACCACTAGTTATCTCTGATAACTTTTCTCATCTTTCCCATAATAATAGAAGCTCTAGTTCTCAGTACCTGAGAACAAGGAAGTTTTCGATATTCACTCATAGAAAGGTATAGCTGTATGCTGGCCGCTTAGTAAGAGGATAGAACCTGGATTCCATCCACATCTCCCTTTCTTCCTGACCATGTTACAGATATGGAGGCTGAGTCATCTTGGACCATAGAGTGAAGCAGTCCTCTAGGAACAACAGAAGAATGGGCCTGCATTCGGATACTGTGGAGCCACATACAAATACTGGACTCCCTTCACTAAGAGTATTAGGTGGGCAAAAAGATCCAATAATGCTTAAGCTATTTGGGTTCTCTAGCAGCCAAATACATGCCTTAACCAACATAAGAGGTGACAAGAAATCTGAGCCAAAAAAGTACAGATAACAGAAATATCATCTTATGGAGAACCAGAGTTAGACTAGCAGGGTCGATATTAAGGGGAAAAAGGTACCTAATGAAAGAATGGAGCTGTCTTTTATTTTTTTTTTCAGTTGTACTCCCACAATGCCAAAGGCAGAAGTTGATATAGAGTAGGAGTTTGAATAATGTTTGTTCAAGCTAATGTTAATTGATACCAGGGGAATAAAGATTTTTATATCTCAACAAATTGGAGCCAGGTGTGGTGGCACACACTTATAATCCCAGCACTTGACAGGCTGAGTTCGAGGCCAGTTTGGGCTACATAGTGAGTTCGAAACCAGCTTGAACTACACAGCGAGACCCTGTCTCAACCCCCTCCCCCCAAAATAATCCTCAATAAATTGGAAATACAAAGGGTAATCAAAAACTATGGTGAACGTTTAAGCAAAGATAATTCGCTACAATAAAGCACATATTGTCATTAGTTCTCGTCAAAATGCTCCCTTTTCCTTTGTACACACTTATCCCATCATTCTTGCCATTTTCTGAAGCAATTCTTGAAGTCGTCTTTCATGAATATCTTTGTGAGGTGTGATAAAAATTATGGTGACTGCTCCTGCTGAGTGCTGTCCAATGGAAAGGCAGGCTGGTAAAATTATTTTGGTGTCCTCATCTACCTCATTTACAGGATAGGTGCTGTGTGACTTCTGGCTCTTTCAAGTCAAAATGATCATGATAGGTAAATGTTTTGAAGGATTCAGGACATGAGGGCAGCTAAGACAGCACAATAAAGACACTAACCCAAAGATACTCCTAGAACTGCTTCAGAAAGGGGCAAACATGATGGGTTAGGTGTGTTTGAAGTGGAGTATTTTGAGGGGGATTATGTGTCTTTTAATATGATAATTTTTATTTACATACACATGTTAAACAAAGTCACACCTTGTACATAGAATCAAAAAGTCATGTTGCTCCTATAGTTTTTGTGGACATACTCTTCCCTAGTATTTTAAGAAAAAAACCCCAAAGATTTATAAAGATATTCTCACTGTTTCAGGACATGTTGAAACCAAAAATCGAACACTGTAACAACAACAATTACAGAAGCAACAACAATGACAACAACAAAAACAACAAAATAAAGTAGGTTAACTCAACAAATCAAGAAGAGTAGAGAGTACATTTGTCTCCTTAGAGAAATGGAGTCAAAAGCTTTTCTTGTAGAATAGAAAGTGCAGGATGACTGTTAATTTTGGTAATCTGCTCAAAGGAAACTAGTCTTTAGAGACTGATTTTTCAAACTATGTGAAAGCAGGCTGCTGAAGGAAAGACAGAGCAAACCCCTCAACATGATATTCAAATTGGAACAAAATTTATGTAAAACCTCTTAAGATGGGTGTGTTATTTGAGTTACATGGTCTACATTTTAATTGGAGATAGAGCAATTAATTACATTCAATAAACTATAATACATTATCTACTAAACTATCAAAGATAATTTAACAAATTGAACACTCGGTTAAGATGTATGAAAGATGCAACATACTATTGAACTAAAGAAGCAACTCACTGTCTGAAGAAAAAGCCTTGTACATGTAAGCACTGCTCCTAAAGGAAACATGAGTGGAACTAGAGAGGAAAGTTAATTATCACATTTCTGGAAGAAATTAGGGCCTTTTCTAAATGGAGAAGTATTCAATTGTATTGTTATCATTTGGGTAAGTACGAGCTACAGGAGTCACTGATGCCTTGCTAATAACTGATGACTATTTATTACTATATAACTTTCTCAGTTGCCTGAGACACAAGTTAATTTGAACTTTCCTACATAAAAAAGGATGTGAATTTAGGCGCTTCCGGAAATGAAACACCTTAGTTATTTTCACAGGTGGCAGGTTCAGGAGAGCCCAGGGTCTCCTCTCCTCTCCTCTCCTTTCTTCTCCTTTTGTTTTTTCTTTTTTTTTTCCTTCTTTCCTTCCTCCTTCTTTTCTTCTTTTATGCTGTCTGCAAAATTTCCAGGAATAAATTGATTTGTTTCATGTGCACAATCTTTTTTTTTGGTGCTGGGGATCAAGCTCAGGGCCTTGTGCTTGCTACGCAAGCACTCTAACCACTGAGCTAAACCCCCAGCTCCTCATATACACAATCGTGATCCAAGAGATTATGTCTGGACTTGTGTCTTGTTCACGCTCACATAGGGTTGGCCCACACCAAACATAACAGCTTGAGCAGTATATGTATATAATTTTTAGGATGAAAGGAAGTGAACTTTCATTCTAAACCTTCTGAAGGGAACTTTCTTAAGGGCAATGCTTAAGGTAGAAAGATATACATCAGTATAATATATTAACATTTAGTTGATTAAACAGAAGAAAGAAAGAAAACTTTTCTGGTAACTTGCTTTGTTTAAAAACACCATTTATTTTACCTATTAAGTAATTTTTAAAATTTCTAAGCACTGATAAAAGAACAAAGAGTTACAGTTCTACCAAGAGAGTTTGGAACTGAAATGTGAACAGAAATGAGAAAAGGTTGAAACTAGTATATAAAACCAGACACCATGAAGTACAAAAGGTGTAATTTAGAAAAATTATTAACTATCAGTGATGATGAGAAATTAAAAGACACTTGATTATCTTTGGAAACTGCCAGATATTTCTACATCAGTGAATAAAATGTGAATGATAGTCAAACCAATATGATGTTAAGCACATGATAAACATGGAATTTCTGCATACATGCTGAAGCATGCTGGGGGAGTCCTAACACTTGCTGCTCCAGAATGCAAACTTTTTTTGGAAACAGAGTCTCTACAGATGTAATAAAGTTAAAATGAAGTCATTAGAGTGAACCTTCATCCAATATGTCTGGTGTTTTCATGTAAAAAATGAAGCAGGGTGCAAAGAAATACATGCACAGAGGGAAGGTGATATAAACACAGGAAGAAGCTAGCCAAGTCCCTGGACTGAAGAATCTATGAGCCAAGGAAGTAAGGACTGCTGTAGACACAGGAAGTGGGGAGAGACGAGGAAGGATTCTCCCCTGGAACTGTCAGAGGGAGCATGACCCTGCTAAAAACCTTAATTTTGGACTTCTGACCACCAGAACTATGAGAAAATATACATTGTTTTAAACTGCTCTGTTTTGGGTATTTTTTAATAAGAGCTCTGGGAAACTGATGGATCATATGAAAAGGAGATGACATTAGAGTCTTCCAACCAATTGTACAACAGTTCTATTTAATTTATAGCACCCTTCCTACACCCACCACCAGCATTTCACATTTGCTGGTAAGCAGTACTCCCCATATCTGGAAACTTGTTCCATTTGTTGTCTATGACTACCTCAGGAGTTATCAGTGCCTAATTCGCACCCCTTCTACACCTCTTGGTTCTTGGCATCACATTTTAACAAAAGCATGTAGCCTGATTTTTCTTGACATATCCAATTTCACGGAACACGTTTTGCTTAGGTAATATATTAGGAATCTTCAAAAAGCGGTCTTAGGCGGGAATACAATCTAAAACCAATGAGATTAAATTTAATAGGGGTGAATATGAAGAACTTCACCTGAATCTAAAGGTAAACTTCAGTAGAAGACACATCTCAAATGCTATTTTGTTTTATTCTCTGATTGGAAATCCTATTCATCTTCGAAGTCACGTAGCTTCTGGCTTACTCCTCCATGGAGGTTCCACTGAGTCCTCAGACAGAGATATCATTGCCTCCTCAACAAACTGTTTTCTCTTGATGGATAAATCCCTCGCACAGCAATGATATTGAACTACAATATGTGTCTGTCTCTTATCTACACTGCACATACATCTTGTTTATACACTGTACCGCATCTGGGGTCACAATGAGCACATCTACACCTTTTTTTTTTAACCATACTGGAGATCAAATCCAGGGCCTCTCTACTGAGCTGCATCTCCCACCCTTTAAAAAGTTTTTTTATTTTGAGACAAGGTCTCAGTAACTCTCAATCTTCCTGTCTCAGACTCACGGAGTTCTGGGGTCACAGGCATGTGACACTGTGCTTGGCTTAACATTCCACATATTTTTGAAGTGTTGAACTAAAGTCGTTGTCATCATGGAGATATAGTGGTACTTCAGTTCATGAATTTAATTTGTTCCATGATTTTGGCAAAGAAGGCCATGTTTGTTTGTGTGGGAAAGATGGCCTCAGTTGTGTTTGTCGCCCAGTGTAGCCTGCAAACAAAAACAAAATTTTGCCAAACACTTTTGATCATGCACTAAGCTGTTCTCAAACAAAATTGTTTGTGAACTGAGGCACCACTGTATTTTGGCACATTGAAAATGTATTAAGCTTATTTCAAGAAATTGGCAAGGTTCTATCCGAAGAATACTGGGACACTTAATGAAATAAGAACGGGACAATTATAATAAGAAAATAAGAAAAGCACAGATCAATAACTCAGATGAACTGAATTTCTCACATCCAATGTATGACAGAAGCCATATCAGTTTTTAGATCTTTAAAACTAGTGTTGCATTGTTTTAATAGTACAGTATTCTGGTTTAAAAAAAGAATTCTTGTCCTAATTCCCTTTGGTGAGTAACTACAGAATATTTGTTATTTAGAGGAAGAATACTTTCATTAACAAAAAGTACAGATGTTCTTCTGCCAAGAAAGACTGCTTTTTTGTTACAGATAGCCTTCTATATCATTGACATTTATCGAGCACCTGCTAAATGCAAAGCACTAGAGATACAAATATATGTTTAATACACTTGAGTTTATCATTTAGATAGGAAAATTTCACACTACTTTTAAACATAAAAGGCAGAGTATGAGATGTGCCCTTGGCTGGTACAGGAAGTAAATGACACAAAGAAGAAGTGATTGTTATACATGGTCTTAGATGGAGAATATTTTTTAGCTGGATCCTGAAAAAAAAAAGGCACAATTTTTTTTTTTTTTTTGGTACCGGGAATCGAACTCAGGGCCTCATGCTTGCAAGGCAAGCACTCTAACTACTGAGCTAAATCCCTGGCCCTCACAATTTTTTTTTGTAAGTAGAGATAAAGTGCCAAATTTGTAGTGATCCATCATTATCATTATCTAATCAATTCTTTCAACAATTTTAAATTCATAAAATATTATATTAATATGAAGATTTCAAGGAAAGCTTCAATCATTTTAAGACTTACTAAAATACTATAACAATCAAAATAATCTAATCAACATGAGACCAAACACGCATATCAATAGAACAGAACAGAAAATCCAGAAGTATACATAGACACTTATGTCTAGGTTTATTTCTACAATGTTACCATGCTGTAGATACTCAGGTAGAAAATGATCATTTCTAATAACCATGTTGATTATGATCATTATGTATACAATGTACCATTACATGTTCTTGGTAAAAATTAAAAATTAAAAAAAAAAAGAAAATGATCATTTCTATAAACAGTATAATAACTAATTGCACATAGGACAGATGGATATCAATCCTTACCTCACACCATAGAAAATATTTAACTTGAAATAGATGATGGATTTGAAATAAGAGCTAAAACTATGAAGTACCTATAAAAATAGAATATAAAATCTTTAAAAATTTGGTCTAGGAGATTTTTCAGAAAGGTCTCTAAAATATATGTCATAAAAGAAAAGATAAATTCAAAAGAGAGGAGAACTAGATAGGGAAAAGAGGGATAAAGAAAGAAGGTTAAAAGGAAAGTAAGATGAAAGGGAAAAAAATGGAAAAATGTAAATAAACATGTCGCAAATAGAGAGAGGTGGGTGAATGGGAGGGAGGGGAAGGGGGGGAACCAAGATATATCATGTACAGGTACAAAATAACCATGTTGATTATGATCATTAAGTATACAGTGTACCAATACATGTTCTTGGTAAAAAATAAAGTAAAAAAAAAAAAAGAAAAGATAAATTGGTATGGAAGGCAAAATAAAGTCTCTCTCCCAAGTTGTTTATATGTTCATCTCCAGAAACTCTGAAGATGTGATTACACTAAGAATTTTGAGATGGGGAAATTGTTTTTGATTATTGGAATGGACTCAATCTAATCACAAGAAATCTTTAAAGCAGAAGGATCTGTGATGAAGAAAAAATGGTCAGAAAGATGCCATGTTTTTGGCTTGAAGTTGGCAGAAAGTAACCATGAGTTAAGGATGTGTGTAGATTCTGGAAGGTTGGAAAAGGAAGAAAATGCTCTCTCCACTTTATATCCTCTAGAACAAAGGATGTTACCCTGCCAACACCTTCATTTTAGCACAGTGAGTCCACATCAAATGTAGTCTTATGTGGTTTTCTGTTACTATTGCAAAACCCCTGATGATGGGTAAATCATTAAGGGAATACGTTAATTAGCTCACAGTTCAGGACCCTAAAAGTCCGGGATCAGGTGGTCCCATCAACACAGCCTCTAGTAGTGAGGGCTCCCTGTCACATCACTGAAGATGGCATCATGTTAGTGGGAGCATGTGAAAGAGGAAGAAATCTCATTGTAAAACAGGAAGTGAGAGAGGCCAGAGAGAGGTAGGTCTTGCTCTTTTATAAGAACCCTCTTTCTTCTTCTTCTTTTTTTTTTTTTTTTT
>PVJO010035108.1:0-10233 GCA_004026905.1 Hystrix cristata | reverse complement strand
TCTACTAACGGGAAACCCACTGCACAGAAACTCTGATGTATGTTAGATGTTGCTATATAACTGTAGACCTTGTTTCTTTAGTTAAAGATACAAAATTAACAGTTACCACAGTCTATCAATATCATGTATATGCTTGATGCTATTGTTATTACTAATGTAGCACTATAACCAGGGTGATATACCTATTAAAGCCAGTTGTACTTACTTGAATAACAATAATATAAGTATCTGGGGGCATAATCACCAACATAGTCCAGTACCAAAAAACTGAGTGCTGAACCAAATAGACAGCAACTTCTGATCCCTGTTAAATTTGGAAACTAGGATATTGAGACAAATACAAAAGCCAAGAGCCACATGTACCTAGAAGACACCTCTAAGGAATAGACATTTCCTAGGAAAGTCTTGATATTAGCCTCAATACTACCTACCATAAACAAACTATAAAATCCAACATAGACAGCAAAATAAAAGGGATAATGACAAGACTTAGAAATAAGTTACAACCCCAGACCCCCAGCACCCCCTGAACTCCCAGACCCCCCCAGAACAAATCCAGAAGACAATGACATAAAGGCAAAGACACCCAACTGAACTTTCAGAAATGAGAGCAGAAGAAGTTAAAAAACAGATGAATGAAGCCATAGAAAATATCAGATTAGAAATAATTGTGCAAGTTAAAAAAGAGATGGTGATGGTAATGAAAGACTTGCTCAGTCAACTTAGAGAAGACACGGATAAAAAAGAAGAGCTTAGGAAAACATTGGAAAACTTAAATATTCAACTCAAGAAAGAAATGGAACCCATGAAACAGATTCAAACAGATATTCAAGAGATCAAAACTTCTCTTGAAAGTATTCACAGTCGATTAAAGAAAAGTGAGGATAGAATCTCAGATCTAGGAGACAGATCTGGAATTAATGACCAGGAAAAGAAAGACTTCTTAAAAATAGCTAGAGACTATGAAAAATCAGTGCAAAAGCTGCAAGATGATGCAAAAAAGAACAGTGTAAGAGTGATTGGAGTGAATGAAAAAGCAGGAAATTCTGAAAAAAGACCTAAAAAGGTCATTCGCAGATATAATGACAGAAAACTTCCCAACCATGAGAAGAGAACTTGACATACAGATAATTGAGGCATGTAGAATCCCAGTTATCCATGATCAAAATAAATCTACATCAAGATATAATAATCAAGATTCCAGAAATTCAACACAAAAACAGAATATTGAAAATCATTAGAGAAAAGAAACAAATCATATATAAAGGAAAACCCATCAGAATCACAGCAGATTTCTCAACACAAAGCCTTAAATCAAGGAGAACCTGGAGCAAAGTATTTCAAACCCTAAAAGAAAACAATTTCCAACCCAGATTGATGTACCCAGCCGAATTATCTTTCAAATTCAACAATGAAATAAGATATTTCCACAACAAAGAACAACTGAAGAAATTCACGACCACTAAACCATTACTACAGAATATTTTGAAGGATATCATAGAAAGGGAAAAATGAGACTGTAACTCCAAAGACACCAATAAAAAGAATCCAACAGGCAAAAAATAGTAGTTAAATAGAAGGAAAAAACACAACCAACAACAGAAAAAGACTATAACAAAAATGAGTCAGTAACAGTTATAACTATCAATGTAAATGGCCCCAACTCACCAACAAAAGGAAACAGACTGGCAGAATGGATCAAGAAACAGGTTCCATCAATATGATGCATTCAAGAAACACATTTAACCCAAAAAGAAATTCATAGATTGAAAATCAAAGGATGGAAAACTGTACTTCATGCAACAGGAACCCAGAAAAAAGCAGGAGTAGCTATCCTAATCGCAGACAAAGTGAACTTCAAACCAAGACTGATCAAGAGGGACAAAGAAGGTCATTGCATACTTGTTAAGGGGAAACTCCAAGAGGAAAAGATAACAATCATTAATATTTATGCACCAAATACCAGTGCACCTAACTACATAAAACAATTATTAAAGGACACGAAAGATCAAATAAACACAAACACAGTTATAACAGGAGAACTCAACACCCCACTATCACAAATAGACACATCAACCAGACAAAAAAATCAACAAAGAAATAACAGAACTGAATCAAATCTGTGAACAAATGGACCTGGCAGATATCTACAGAGTGTTCCACCCCACAACATCAAAATACACATTCTTCTCAGCTGCACATGGGACGTTCTCCAAAATAGACCACATGCTAGCTCATAAAGCATACTTAAGTAAATGTAAAAGAATTGAAATTATACCATGCTTATTATCAGACCACAGTGCAATGAAATTGGAAATCAATGGTAAAAGAAACCAAAAAAACCACATAAACACATGGAAATTAAATAACATCCTCCTGAACAACAGCTGGGTCACAGAGGAAATTAAAGAAGAAATTAGGCAATTTATACAATTAAATGATAATGACAATACAACATATCAGAACCTATGGGACGCAGTGAAAGCAGTGCTACCAGGGAAATTCATTGTGTTGAACTCCCACATCAAGAAAACAGAACAGGCTCAAATAAACAACTTAACGTTGAACCTCAAACTTCTAGAAAAAGAACAAACCAAACCCAAAGCTCATATGAGAGAGGAAATTATAAAGATCAGAACAGAAATGAATGCAATTGAGACTAAGAAAACAATACAAAGAATCGATGAATCGAAGAGTTGGTTCTTTGAAAGATTAAATAAAATTGACAAACTCCTAGCCAATCTTATGAAAAAAAGGAAAGAAATGACTCAAATCCATGCAATAAAAAATGAAAAGGGTGGAGTCACAACTGACCCAGCAGAAACCCAAAGGATCATCAGCACCTACTTCAAAAACCTATACTCAAAGAAGATGGAAAACACCGAAGAAATGGACAGATTCTTAGATACATATAAATTACCAAAGTTGAGTTAAGAAGAAATAAAAATGCTAAATAACTCAATATTATCCACTGAAATTGAAGAGGGGATTAAAAACCTACCCACAAAGAAAAGCCCAGGTCCTGATGGATTCACAGCTGAATTCTACAAGAAATTCAAAGATGATCTAATACCTCTACTCTTCAAACTCTTTAAGGAAATTGAAAGGGAAGCAGTATTTCCAAAATCATTCCTGGAAGCAAGTATTACCCTGATACCAAAACCAGAAAAGGATCCAACTGAAAAAGAGAACTACAGGCCAATTTCCCTAATGAACATAGGTGCAAAAATTCTCAATAAGATACTGGCAACCAGAATATATTGAATTATCAAGAAGATTATACATTACGAGTAAGTGAGATTCATCCCAGGGATGCAGGGGTGGTTCAACATATGCAAATCAATATATGTAACACACCATATCAATAGAGTCAAAGACAAAAATCACACGATCATTTCAATAGATACAGAAAAAGCATTTGACAAGATCCAACACCCATTCATGATAAAAACTCTACAGAAATCAGGAATAGAGGGTCTATACCTCAATCTGATAAAAACCATCTATGATAATCCAACAGCCAACATCATACTAAATGGTCAAAAACTGAAAGTTTTCACTCTAAATTCAGAAACAAGACAAGGCTGTCCACTATAACCACTCTTAATCAATATAGTTCTGGGAATATTAGCCAGAGCAATCAAGCAAGAGAAAGAAAGAAAAGGAATAAAGATAGGAAAGGAAGAAGTTAAACTAGCATTATTTGCAGATGACATGATACTCTACATAGAAGACCCCAAAAACTCAACCAAAAAAACTTCTAGATTTAATAACCAAATTCAGCTGTGTAGCTGGATACAAAATCAACACTCAAAAATCAATAGCATTTCTGTATACAAATAACAAACTTACTGAGAAAGAAATTAGGGAAGATACACCTTTCACAATAGCACCAAAAACAAGAAATACTTAGGAATCAATCTAACAAAGCAAGTAAAGCTCTTTACAGTGAAAACTATAGTACTCTAAAAAAGGAAATTGAAGGGATATCAGAAAATGGAAAGACATCCTATGTTCTTGGGTAGGAAGAACCAACATAGTGAAAATGGCCGTACTTCCTAAACTACTACACAGATTTAATGCAATTCCAATCAAAATACCAATAGCATAGTTCACAGAATTAGAGAAAGCAATCATGAAATTCATCTAGAACCAGAAGAGACTAAGAGTAGCAAAAATAATTCTGGGCAACAGGGCCAAAGCAGGGGGAATCACAATCCCTAACTTGAAATATACTATAGAGCTACTGTGATAAAATCAGCATGGTAGTGGCAAAAAGACAGACCCGAGGATCAGTGGAACAGGTTAGAAGATGCAGAAAAACTCCAAACGCACTCAAATACCTCATCTTCGACGAAGGAGCCAAAAATCCTCACTGGAAGAAAGATAGCCTCTTTAATAAATGGTGCTGGAAAAATTGGCTTAGCACATACCGAAAACTAAAACTAGATACATGTCTCTCACCATGTACTAAACTAAAATCGAAGTGGATCAGAGATCTAAACATTAAAACAGAAACACTAAATCTACTGGAAGATAGAACAGGAAGAACTCTTGAAGACGTAGGTGTAGGAAAAAAATTTATGAACAAAACTCAGACTGCATGGGAAACAGCACAAAGGATCAGTGCTTGGGATCACATCCTATTAAAAAGTTTTTGCACAGCAAAAGAAATCACCAAAAGAGTGGCACGAAAACCCACAGCGTGGGAAAAATTTTTTACCAACCATTCCTCAGACAAAGGTCTAACATCTAGAATCTATAAAGAACTCAAAAAAATCAGACCCCCAAAATTTAGAGACCCAATCCAAAAATGGGCATCTGAAATGAATAGACACCTCTCAGATGAAGAAATACAAATGGCAAAGAAATACATGAAAAAGTGTTCAACATCACTGGTCATTTGAGAAATGCAAATTAAAACAACGTTAAGATTTCATCTCACTCCAGAAAGAGTGGCTGTCATCAAGAAATCAACCAATAATAAATACTGGTGGGGCTGCAGGGAAAAAGGAACCCTCCTCCACTGTTGGTGTGAATGTAGACTGGTCCAACCACTGTGGAAATCAGTGGGAGATTCCTCAAAAAACTACAACTAGAGGTTCCATTTGACCCAGCTATTCCTCTGCTTGGTATCTTCCCAGAAGAATTAAAAACATCATACCACAGTGATCTATGTACAGCCATGTTTATAGCAACACAGTTTGTAATAGCTAAGTCTTGGAAACAGCCCAAATGCCCAACAACTAACAAATGTCTAAAGAAGATGTGGTTTTTCTATACAATGGAGTATTACTCTGCCATAAAAAGGGATAAACTTGAGATATTGATAGGTAAATGGATGCACCTTGAGAACATACTGTTAAGTGAAACAAATCAGACATACATGAGTACATATTGAATTGTTTCTCTGGTATGAGAAACTGTAAGCATAAATAAGGACAAAAAAGTATAATAGATACTAATTAAAAGAAAGATATATTCAATAGGGAGGAGAATTAGAAAGGCAGGAGGGGGAAAAGAAGGAAAGGAAAAAGAAAAGAAAGGGAAAAAGGGGAAAAATGTAAATAAAGCTACTGTAAATAGGGAAGGGAGGGGGAGTGGAAGGGAGAGGTGGGGAAGAAGGGGGGGGAACCAAGATTTGTACCTGTATCATGTACAGGTACAAATTAAGTACGATGAACATGATCACTATGTATACAATGTACCAATACATGTTCTTGGAAAAAAAAACAAATATGTGGAGTCAGAAATATTTTTAGAAGAGTGGATTAAGGGTTGAAAAAAAAAACCAGAAAAAAGGTCTTGCAAGCACAAGGCCCTGAGTTCGATCCCCAGCACCAAAAAAAAAAAGAAGAAAGAAAGAAAGCAAACAGAAGACTATTTTTTCTGGTTTAAAAAAATTCTTATTAGGACACATCTGCAGTACTTGGTGCCCACGTTCATTGTGGGGAATGGGAACGCAAGACATTTCAGTTCATTTTTTCCCCTTCCCCTCTACTCCATTTAAAATTTTTTTTGCCAGTATCAGATTTATTTATTTTATAAGCCTTTGTAAGTTAATTATCGTAAACACAGATTAGTAGCCTGACTAATGGGACAAACACATATAAAACAAATAAAACAATATACTAAAGTGAGGTACACTTTCAGGTACATTGGCTATGCAGGATTACAGTGACTTTTTCTCTCTTTTTTCCTATTGTGTCTTTTATTTTGAACTTTAGATATTGGCTTTCTCGTGTAAGAGAAACCATTGCTATTTAAGTTTTGTTTCTGATTTACTTAACATTAAAGTCTGAAGGTGTGCCCATTTTGCTACAAATGACTTAAGTTAATCTTTCTTTATGCCATAGTAGTACCACATTCTACATAAATAACCTCACTTGCTTTTTTTTTTTTGTGATGCTGGGGATCGAACTCAGGGCCTTGAGCTTACAAGGCAAGTGCTCTAACCACAGAGCTAAATCCCTGGCCCTCACTTGTTTTTGATTCCATCCAGGATAAAGCCTATTGGTTGCAGCTAACCACATCTGAGGTGAGGCTTCTACTCTTGGTGGCTTACGTATGAATCACCCACAGACACAACCAGAACTACTCTGTTAATCTCCTAGGTGTTTCTTAGTCCCTCCATGCTTACATATCACAGTGAACTATCCCACCACATCCTCAGCCTTTTTTTCATTTTTTTGTTTTGGGATAAGATGTCACTAAGTTACTAAGGTGCTGAGGCTGGACTTTACATTTTGAGTGTCCTGCCTCAGCCTCCAGGAGTTCTAGGATTAGGCATATGCAACACATCATTTGGCTCCAAATCTTCTTTTAAAGACTAATAATGTATTTGAGACCTATAGTGAAAAAATTCATCATTTCAAAGCAGACCTCAGAGGTAGTGTGAGAAAGGATTCCGGGAGAAGGCATCGCCTAGGACAGAGCTGGGTGGGGGCTGCTGTGGGGCACAAGGAAGGAGTGGAGGCCCAGCAGCCCATGATGGAGCCCAGCATGTCCTGAGTAGCTGTGCGCTGTGTCTGTCTGGGCGTCCTGGGCACAGAAAGGGAGAGCAGGTCGGGGTGGGGCCGCCGAGGAGTCTCTGCGCAGCAACACGAGGGAGCAGCATGGCATCTGGGAGCAACTTACACAGCCTGGAAATAGAGTCTCAGGAGGAGAGGAGGCCATCTCTGCTGGGGGCCAGGCTGTGCCTCTGTCCCATGCAGGCTGCTGGCCCAGGAGGGCTGCATGCTGTGCGCAGAAGCCACGGGGGCTGGAGGCAGCGCCCAGGGCTGTGACCCTCGCTGCTGGGAGTCAGGCCTGCCACCAAGGGTCCCTTGCATCCTGTTCTCAGGAGTTGGAATTCACCTGGCCCTTGGGGCAGTGGTGACTCATCGTACATTTATAACTCTGACTCTTCAGGAAGTGTCTCTGGAGACAACCTTAACCTCCTCTGTGCTGGAATCGGGAGAGAGGCTGTCAGCCTTCTGGGCCCTTGTCTTCCTGTTTGGTCTTGAGCCACGTACAGGTTTCTAATCCTTTTGTGAGAAGCAGAAACTTTCATTCCAAATTAAATCTAACTCAAAATCCAGTTTTAAAAATAAATCAGCTCAAGGCAAAACTGCTGTGGTGGCCAGGAGCCAGAAGGCAGGAACTGAGTTTCTTCGTGGGAATGACAGTGTGTGGGTTCGGGTCGTGACGCTTGTGCGAGCCTGGTGCTGAGACCTGGAGACCCACAGGGGGTAGCCACACTCTGCCTGCACTTGTCTTTGTGGGTCCAAGCCAGCAGCTGCAATTTCTGAGCTCAGCCCGGGGCCAGAAGTCTGGGTGTCCTGGGGCGCTGGTCCTCATTTGGAGACTTTCCCTCTTTCTCCTGGAGTGCTAGGCGAGGTCTGGAGATGGTTGTGGTGGGTCAAGGCTATCACTTGGGTCCTTGCCAGTAGAGGCTGGGCACCGCTGAATTCTACAAGGCACTTGGCAGTTACCGTTCTGTGCTGTGGAGCGCAGGTGACCAGCCAGGACCACACGATGGGGTGACCTTATGCATCTACCTTCCTGCTCAGAGCCGCTGCTCTGTCTTCTGGGCTGGCAGCCAGATCTTCTGGCTCTTTCCCTGGTCCTCACAGCCCAGCCTCTCCTGGGACCAGGCCTCCCTGACCCAGGGCCCTGTGTCCTGCTGTGTCTCTGTGGGGACTCTCCTGAGGCCCAGGCCACCTGCAGTTCTGGAGACACCTGGTCTCCTGACTCACTGTGAAGCCGCTTAGGGGACTAAGCCAGCTGCCGCCCTGTGGGCACTTGGTGCAGTGGGGACCACCGAGCTCCCCGAGGTGCCCAGACAGTGCCCAGAGCTTTGGCCTTGTGCAGAAGCGGGGGCTGAGCCCGGGCAGGAAGAGAACTTGCAATGGCCCTGGGATTTAGCGGCCCCGGGTAAGGGGCGTATAGATAAGAGCCTGGCCCTCTTCCCGTAGACCTGAAGTTGCCTGGTCACAGTCGTGCAGGCATGAGGCTGTGCATGATGCTGGCCATGCTGGCAGGCACACTCTCGGCGGCTCCTGGGCCTGTGGGCTGGCGGCTGCCTGGCAGCAGCCCCCATTTCGAGCGCCCTGGGGATGTGGTGCTGGGTGGCAGCTTCTCCATCCTTCACTTCTACAGTGTCGTCTCCCTGGACTTCACAACGCCGCCTGCGGGGTTACCGCCCTCAGGGTGAGCAGGGTCCCTTCTTCCCAGTGCTGTAGTGGGTGGTTCCCCAAATGCTGGCCTGTTCCTGGTCCTCCCGTCACTCCTGGTGCTTAGGGACCCTTTCTGTGCACCTCTTTCTCCTGGGCTTAAGTATGACCAGGACCATGGGGCCTGTCTGAGCTCACAGGCTGCGGGCTTGGGCAAGTCTCTCTCCTCCTCCCGGGCTGTGCAGGAAGTGGGATGAGAGCCAGGTGTTCTCACTGACAGAGTAAGTGTGGGCTTGTGCTGGCTTTGTGAGTTGTGACTCAGGTTCCTCTCTGGCCGTTTTCCCTTTGCCTGATTCTGTCCTCCAGTTCCCAATGCAGCACTGTGGGTTTTGTTTTGTTTTGTTCTTAAATAAAAAGTACATGTTTAACTTTATTAAAAAGTTATCATGGTGCTTTCTGAAATTACAGCACTTAATATTCCCACCTGAAATGCGTGAGTCTTCCATTGTTCCTCTGGGTGTTATGTCTGAAAATTGATGAGCAACAATTCTGCCTATGTCTGGGTCAAAACGTGACGTGTTGATGTGTGTGTACCTCACAGAAGGATTAAACCAGGCTGACCAGAGCATCCACCGTGTCACTTATGTACTTTTTTTTTTTTGGTGATGAGAACTTTTAAAATCTACTTTCTTTGCAACTTTGAAATACATATTAATTATGGTGAATTTTAATTGCCATGCTTGGTCATGAGACTTGGCATTCATCCCTCCAGTTTAACTGATACTCTGTTCTTGTGACTGGTACTTTCTGTCACCTGCCCACTTCACGGTTTGTTGGTTTTTTTCTGTATTGCGATTGAACCCACGGTGTTAGCATTGAGCAATAATTGAACAAAAGGTCAGAACCTTTTGTTTTTTGTTTTGAGACATGGTCTTGCTAAATTGCCCAGGTTGGGCTTGATTTTGCAAACCTACCTCAGCCTTCCAGAGTGCTTGGGATTACAGGTGTGCACAACTACACTCCAGCCTGGCCTCTCTCATCCTGAATGATGTTGTGTACCTTTTTGTGACAGGTTCTGTGGGGATGCGTTTTGTCACATGTATTGTGTGTGCCATGCACAAAGGAATCTCTGACTCCACCTGTCCTGTCACTCCTCTGCCCAATGTGACTTTGGGCTTCTTTCCTCAGTGTGTCCAGCTGGGGATACCGGGTGGCCCAGAGCTTCGTCTTTGCCATCGAAGAGATCAACAGGAGCACCCACCTGCTGCCTAACCTGACTCTGGGCTTCTCCATCCGCAACTCCGGAGACTCAGTGTACGGGGCCCTGCACGAGACCATGGCCTTCCTCACGGGGCAGGAGGATCCTGTCCCCAACTATGCGTGCCAGCTTGGTCCTCCCCAGGCTGCCCTCGTGGGGGACACACGCTCGGCCCTGTCTGTGGCCATGGCCAGGCTCCTGGGGCTCTACAAGTTTCCCCAGGTGAGTCCTCCCCAGCCCTGCGCTTTCACAACCAGTGAGGATGGCAGCAGGGCTGAGGGGATGGTGACACTGAGCTGCTCTGCTGTGGGCAGGGCCCTG
>PVJO010035107.1:0-10249 GCA_004026905.1 Hystrix cristata | reverse complement strand
CAAAAATCAATTCTTCAAATAATGTATTTGCTAAAGGGAGTAGTCACAACAGGATTTCCCCCAAGCGGCTGTTTAGCATGACTTCTCTGATGTTGTTACCTTAGCGTTTGGCTCATTCAGCTATGATGTTAGATCTTCTAAATTGCTGTCAGTTTTCTCTGGATTTCACAACTTAAATGCCTAAAGAATCTCTTGAGGGCCAGAGGTTTCATATGCCAGTGGGAAGAGTTCCCCTTCAACACAGTTTGCCACCTCTGATTCAGGGACTAAATGCTGGGTTCCTGCCTACTTCTCTATTTCAAGTTCCACCTCTCCTACTTCATGCTCTGTCTTTGGCTCTGATTTTGCTTGCCCTTGCCCACAAAATGGCAGTTGTAGATCAAGATAAAAATACGTCTAGCTAATTTTAGTAATGGGATCATTCAGCAATTAACCATTAGATGAATGGGTTGTGAATAACCAATTTTCAGTAACTTGACCAAGATCGCAAACACCTCAACCAACATAGATGGATTGCAAAAATGAAATCCAGGGGAATCTTATGAAATTTAGCTTTCTTCTAATAGCTCTTTCCCTTCTCATGTAGTGGACTAGTCCATTTGCCTTCCTGAGACAAATTCTGCACCACTGATCTAAAGGATTGCTATAGCTATTGCTTTGGAAAGCACAGGACACCCTTTTACATTGGACTGTGCTAAGATGCTTGGTGTAGACCTTATTGTTCTGCTTGACCACTCCAATATATTGTACTTCTTCACAACTTGTTGCTTGCTTATATTAATTAACTTCCTTAAAATTCTTTGCTTACTGCATCCTTCCCCCATAGATTGTCAAGTTCTTGAGGGTAGGAATGATTCCAGCCTGGTATCATCACTGTGTCCTGTGCCTGGTATAGTGCCAGTTGCCAATAGGTGTTTTGCATTTTCTATGGGAAATAGGTAGTAAAGGGCACAGGTTGGAAATCATGTATCTTTAGCCTCCTACACCAAACCTGCTGTTGAGTTTCCAGCAGCCTGAGGTCCAGGACCCAAGCAGCATGGCTTCTCCACCAGCTCTGCCTTCTGGAGGTCATGTGGCTGGCAGGGTCTGTCCTAATTTCTGGACAGGGTCAGCCCAGTCTTCCACTTCCAGTTATTTGACCTCAACATCTGTTTCCTTCACCTCCCATGTCTCTGCCTCTGGATAAGTCTTTGCTACTTCGGGGGTCTATCCAAGAAAAGATGAAATGCCAGATTTACCATCTGCCGTAACAGAAGAAGGGACTCAGCAGGACATTTAAGAAAGAGTAGATAAGGGGCTGGGGATTTAGCTCAGTGATTAGAGTGCTTGCTTTGCAAGCACAAAGCCCTGAGTTTGATTCCCAGCACCAAAAAAAATAAATAAATAAATAAATAAATAAATAAATAAATAAATAAATAAATAAATAAAAATCCGTCCGGACTGAGAAGTACGATTGCCTTCAGCTTCCCCTGATCTGGTCATGGCCCACCGACCAGGTGGGTGCTGTGTAGCTCTCCATGGCAAGCCCAGCTCTTGAGTGGAACCCAGGAGGGTGCCACGCCTGCCTTCTCTGGCCTCTGCCTTCTGAAGTCAGCGTTACCAAGTTTGGTAAATGACAATACAGGGTACTTCTTAAATTTTAGCCCAGTAAGTTTTTGGTGTAAGTATACCCAAAAACTCAGGGTTTACCTGAAGTTCAAGTTTAACTGTGTGTTCTGTGTTTTATCTGGTAGCCTACTCCTGGTCTTGTCTTTGCTTCCTCTCTTCTCATTGTAGTAGTTCTTTATTTGCCCCTACACACGTGCATACACGCATACACACACACACACGCGCGTGCACATTCATACTCCCACTCTGCACCCAAGCAGGCGCATGGTAGTACTAAATAAAGGTTCCCTCTCCCCGCCCTCACCTAGTTCGCTCAGTTGGAAGCCTTTAGCTACAGTCTTGTCCCAACTTGTCTCACTAACTTCTAGCCTACTGTTCATGCCTGCTTATTTACACGGGGCACTGACCCAGCCCAGACCCACAAAAAACTGGGCCTTTGGCTCCAAACCAGCTGCTTCTATAGCCAAAATGGATGCCGCTTTGCTTATGCACTAAAACGTAAGGATAGTTATTTAGTCCTTTCCTTCCAAGTCCATGTTTGATTTTTTCTCTTAAAAATGATCATCCAGCAAGGAAGTTATCATGTAATGCCTTACATGACTTCATTTTGCCCCTCTTTTGCACTACCTTATTTTCAATGATATAGTCCAGAAAATCTCTTTGGTCCCCACTTCCTGTCTCTCTTGAACTATTTTTTTAAATTTTCATTTTCATTAATACATGTTTGCAGCACACAATGATTACATTCACTGTGGGGTGTTGGTACACGTACATTACACACCTTCATTCTTTTTACATGCCCTTGCTCTCCCCTCCTTTTGTTGCTGTTGTTATTTTGGCTTGTTTCCCTGGGGTGCCCACTGAGTTAAGAATGGGGCAATGAGCCGAATTTGGAATTTTGGAGTTTGAGAAGTGACAAAGGTCATGGATAATATCCCTGAAGAATGCCATGGCCAGACTGTTTCACTTGACCCTGACTCAGATATCAGAAGCCACAGACTGATATCTGAGACTAAAAGTGCTACAGATTAAATTTCCTTAGATCTCTACACCACGAGGCGAGTAACTGGCCCTACAGCATCATGCTTCTGAAGAGTAAAAGGAAAGCAAATCTCAGAGAATTCAGCCAGTGGGGTTAGCAGATGTGGGAGAGAAAGTACCGCCTGGCCAAGTCACCACTGAAGACAAAACAAAACATCTCTTAAATCAGAGCCAGAAAGAAAATCCTTTGTCATCACAAATGATATGTGTGGCTGTCAAATGCATTTGGCATCAAGTTCATTTTGGTGATGGTTACAAATACAAACATTGCAAGACTTTTTTCAGTGAGGCCGAGAGTGAGAGAGAGCAGATGTTAATTAGAATGGAATTGTAGTGAGGCAGACTGAATTTTGTCTTGGAGTTGCGTTATTAGTTCACTCCATCCACTTATCTGGCACTGCAGCCTGTGCTTAAAATAATCAATACCGATAGCTTGGTCTACAGAAGTCGTTCTCAAAGTGTAGTCTCAGACCAAACCACCAGCATTGTCCAAGAGCCTGTTAGAAGCTGCCTGAGCCCCACGCCTGATCTGCTGAATCCGGGATGATAGTGTCTGTGTGTTACCAACCTCTGCGTGATTCTGATGTGCTGCACTGTAGCACCCACTCAGGTGCCACTGATGCCACTTCCATGGTACTTGTTGACTGCTCTGAAATTGACCCCCCAAAACAGGAGAAATGATCATTCTGTGAAGGTATTTTTTTAATGTGTCATTTGGGTCCTTTACTTGCTTAAGATCAACACCAAAGTCAAGTGTGTTAGTCCCATCACTGCAACAAAAATACCTGAGAGGAAAGACTTATTTTGATTCATGGTTTCAGAAGTTTCAATTCATGGTCAACCAGCTCTGTTGCTCTTGGGCCTACAGAAAGGCGAGACATCCTGGGGGGAGCACATGGCAAAACATGGTGGCCAGGAAGCAAAAAGAGAGAGGAAGAGCCAGAGTCCCAATGTCCCCTTCAGGGGCATGCTTTCACTGACCTAACTGCTTTCCACTGGACTCCATCTTTTCAAGGTTCTACCACCTTGCAATAGCACCAAATGTTGGCAACTGATTCTTTAACACGTGGACATTTAAGATCTAAATAATAACAGTTAACTGTGTTAATACCAGATCCAGAATTAGTTAGTTTAGCTAGTTAACCATCAACCTCTTCAATAACCTAATCATTGCTGTTACTCTTTACCTCTGTCTGAAGAGTGTAACCAAGGAAAGAGAGAAAAAGAAACTTTCACAGTGAGGCTTTGCTATTTCTCCCAGGACTGATGAGGCGAATGAGTCCTAATTGCCATCAGCTGAGTGCCCTCTTCTTCCCAGAAGAGACCTCCTAAAATGAGGACAGCATTCAAAAAATATTTTCAACCTGTGAAAAGCAGCAATTTTTGAATGAGATTTAAGCCAGCTTCTAAGTTGTCTGAATATCTAGTTTTCACCATGGAAGATTTATGCTTTGGGTCTTTGCCTTATAAGCCAAAAGGTGGGTGTGAAGGCCACAGTGCTTGGGATCCAGAGTGTTGTTCACTGCCTGTGGCTGTAAGCCCAGTCTCAGAACATACAACCTCAATCTAAATTATTTCTCCCGGTTCTAAAGTAGAATCTCATATATTTTTAAACCTTAGGTAATGGTGTTGATGTTAAGTACCCATTATTGGGAGGGGCTGGGCAATGAATGAATCATGTCATACTTTGTAGTCTTCCCGAATATAATTTGGCATTAAAGTGTGTTCCCAACGTGTTAAATTTAAGAAGCCACTTATCAAAAAGTAAACACACACATGCACACACACAGACATGGCTATACCCAGTATAATACATAATGAGGCTGATAATTTTTTGTGTGAAATTGGTGAGATTTAGGTTTTTTGCTTTTATGATCAGACAAAATAAGTCTATTCATTTTTGAAATAATAAAACTACTCTGCCTCCAAGCAGCTCCCCCAAAATAGCTACTAATCATTATGGTGGCTTTAGCATATGTCCACAAATTCTTTGATATTCCTCTTTCAGAGGCTAGAATTTAATTCCCTCTGTTTGAGGGTGGGCTGGAATTAAAGTCTCTTTTAAAAGGAAGACAGTGTAAAAGGGAGGAGTAAGAAGTTTACAGTTTATAGAGAGAGATTGTCACAACCAGTTCAAGGTTAATGCCACCTGTAATTAGTGAAGTCCCCATCACATACACTCTGACGTGAGATGATGAGAAGGAGCTGGCACCTCACTGGAATTCTTCCTATAAGCCACATCTCAGTATAATCATGAGAAAGCATAAAACAAACACCAGTTAAGGGACATGCCACAAAATACCTGGCCAGCACTCATCAAAAGTGTCAAAGTAAGATAATCGAGGGAAGACTGAGAAATGATTGCAGATTGGAAAAGACCAAGGAGACCAGACAAATGAAATAACAATGTGGTACCTCAAGTGGATTCTGGAACAGACTTAGTGAAAATGTGAGATCTAAACAAAGTCTGTTAATTTTTGTGTTTTGAAAATGTACAGTGGCGGGCCAGGGATTTAGCTCAGTGGTTAGAGTGCTTGCCTTGCAAGTGTGAGGCCCTGAGTTCGATTCCCGGTACCAAAAAAAAAGAAAAGAAAAGAAAATGTACAGTGGCCATACAAGATGTTAACACTGGGGAGTGCTACATGGAGGGTATATGAGAACTCTGTATTATCTATATGACCCTTCTGTAAATTTCAAATGATTATAAAAATGAAAATTTAAAAATATAATAAGGCTGCTGGTAAAAAAAAAAACAAACAAAACAAAACACTACACCATCCCTTCACTGTAAATCACCCACCCAGGTAACTCTGAAGGTGTTGCAGTCAATTCTAGAAGAAGCAAAAGCTCTTGCAGCAGTAAGTATTCTTTTGTCACCTCCCAAGGGAACCTCCCATTCTAGAAGACGCTCGAAGCTGCCCTGCCTGGGGAAGAGCAGGCAGAACAGGAATTGTGCTTGCAGGAATGCCCTCCTGGCACCACTATTCAGCTCGCCTCTCTCCTCAGCACCCCACTGTGGCATTCCTGGAGGCTTTCCTGTTCTCTGTCCGAGAGGAGACAGGGGGCTTCTGCATATTCAGCCACTTAATCTCTTCCAAGAGAACCCACCCAGCCAATCTGCTCGATTCTCCATTTGTCATAAGCACAAGGCAAGGACGTTTTAAATACGTTTTTGCTTGCTTTTGTTTCTTCCTTCCAGAATGAAAAGAGCTTTTTTACCTCTGAGGGTTTATGTTGCATTATTCCGTTGGCATCGATTGCTTTGCCACATAGCCCAGCTTATTTCCGAAGCATGAAATCTGTCCTTGCTATACGTTGCCGCTGGAGTTCATTTTCTCTACTAGTTCTCAGGCATCGCTTCTCTTTTTTGGAAAAACAAAGGATCCTGCCAGCACAGTGATCTCACTCACAACCTATTTCTGGATGACATCTGACCCAAGAATTTTGCATTCTGGCTTAGCTGTTGCTGGTACTGTCATTATACAAGATCTCCCTGTGAGCGAAGACCCTCATGTCCCCTGCGGAGTACAAAGGGCACAGAATTGAACAGGAAAGAATGGCAATAACAGGCGCCCAGGTTCTACACAGCACCTCTCCTTTGGAAATGCTTGGCTCTTCATCTTTATGAGCATTTGCGAATACTTAATGAGAAGCTGTTAGAAGAAGGAGATGATAAAAACATTAAATAAAATGGAATAGAACCTGCTTGGGACATTTGATCATTAATTCTTAGTAGGTTCCTAAGGCAAGTTAGAAAGAGAGAAAAGAACAAAAATGGATCAGTCCTGGACGCGGTCCCCTGAGAATGGAGAGCAACTGGAATGAAGGCAGATCCAAGGCCAGAAGAGGCTGAGTTGCTGGGGGCTCATGCCAAGAAGCACTGACCACTTTCGATGGAGAAACTAGGACACGCTTAGAAACTGGTCTTGGGTAGCTGTGGGCCACCTGGGAGACGAGATCTTGTTGACCAAGCCCGCTGAGCTATGTACAACCGTTGAACTTCATGACCCTAATCCAGCAAGACAGTGCCTAAGTTTATCTAAGATGCAAACTCATTTGCTTCAAAAACAGCAGCCAGCAACAACAGTAACAACAACAACAACAAAACAAGAACAACACCATATTTATCTTAGTTGTTTAGCATATTTACTTTACAAACAACACTTTAACAATCAAATAGAAATTATCACCTTCGTTCTAGCTCTTAGTAAGTCAACTATTTGTATTTATTTAAGTGCCCTTTTAGGAGTTGCCCATATATGATCATTTTTAGAAATTTATAACCATAGCAGAGATTTTTGAATTTTGCTGCTTAGCTTTAAACACCACATTTTTTCTCAATTATTATCAAATAGCCAAAATTATTATTTTCAGTGTCTGTATGACATTCTACTTTATTGATATACTATCATTTATTGAACTACCACTTATTTAACTACAGTTGGGCATGAACATTGTTTCCAAATGTTTGAAACTATAAACCAATGTCCAAAGCATACATTTCTTTTTTTCTGGATAATTTATTTGGGAGTTTCTCAGAGGTTAAATTGGAAGGTCAAAGTATAAATCCATTTTTTATAATCCACAGCATTTTTTTGTTTAAAGAGGTAGAACGTGTGGGAGATGAAAGTGGAATAGATATTCGCCCATACTTCTGTTGCCCACCAGAGCCATCTAGTAAACTGTTAGATGCCTCTGTTTGCATGTTCCACAGGTATTTTAAGTTTGATATTTTCTACAACTAAACAGATCATATTCCTTCAAATGCCCCAAACCTGCTCCTCCCTACTGCATGTTAGCTGAGAGAAAAGCATTACTGTCTGTCCCATCTCTTACAGCAGAAGCCTGGAATCATCCTTGATTCTTTGGCCCTCACATCTACTCCCATCTCATCAACCATTAAGTGCTGTGGGTTTCATCTCCACGGCCTCTGCTGACCTCACCACTTTCTAAATATGCACAGCCCCTTGTCTAGTGTGAGCACTCTCACCTCACCTGGACTACTGAACTAGCCACCTACCTGTACCCCACACCTCTGGTCTCATCGCCTTCTAATCATTCTTGCTGCACACAGAGATCTTTCTAAAGCTATTATACTCCATGATTAAAATGCTTTGTCCTCCTATCCCTCTTTGAATAACTTTAAATTTTTCATCAATACAAGTTTTCAAGACCACTCAGTATCTGAGAATTTCCATTCTCTTCATTTCCACCCTGTGACATTCCCTCTTTGTGTTCTCTGAACCAGCTATTCTTCTCTTATTTCAGTTCTTGAAATGTCCTCTCTTCTTTCTTGCCCTGGGACTTACATATATGCCTTTCTCTCTATCAATCAGTCCCACCCACCACACCTCCAATAATCTAAATTACACCAACCTTTGTGTCTAATCTTCAATACTGCTTCTTAAGAAAGGAGACCCCACCATCAATTACCTCTGCAGCAATGGCCAGCGCAGGCCAGCAATATGCACTCAAAACACTCAATGCTTCTGCATCCATCTCACTTGTTTACTTACGCAATGTCTTCTCCATCAGATTATAAGATCCATGAAGGCAAGAACCCATTTTCATCTTGTTACTACTATAGCCCCAACATCCGGTGTGCATTTGAGACATGAAGTGCTTAAGCGTTTGTTAAATGAATGAGCTAATCATATTCTCAGACACTATTTTAATGTGGTTTCCATAATATTAGGCAGGATATTCCAAAAATCCTATCCCCAGAGACCTTGCTTATGATCCACAGCTCCACACACTTTATACCAAATTTAAACACTAAGTAGCAAGAGGAATGTTCTAGCAGTTGACTTTTCCCCTCTACAAAGATAATTATTACAACAGCAGACTAGTGGCTAATGGTGAGAAGAATGCTGCATGTCTCCTCTTCTCTTCCTCTTAGACTTGTCTGGTTGGAGAAGAATGATAAAGCAAATGGATTAGTTCTTATGTCAGTCATCATCAACTGAGTGAAGGTTTTCATGTGAAAGAAAAATCTAATATTAAGTTGCCTGATGGTTCATTTTTCATATTTGCTCCTTGGTCACTGGAGTGACACCAGAAAGGCCATCTAGTTAGAGATGTGGGAGACAATAGCAATGACAAAGGCCATTGCAGATCCAGGATTCATGGCACGTAAGTGATCCCTGGAAATGAGCCTATTGATACATAGTTACTGATAACTTGCATGCTGAACTGCTTGGGAAAATCCATCCTATACTTATTCAAGGACCTTGAGAAATTAACATTAGCAAATAATCTCAAGAGAAATGTAGTATTTGTAATAGAATTTCCCTTTTATTACAAATTGGAGGTGACAAAAATTATTACATGTATTAATAATTCCACCTTTGAGTTTTATTCACTTCCGGTCACACAACCAAGCTCTGCATGATACACAAATACGTGAGTTGCATGTGCTGCCCTTGTTGCCTGAAGCATGGGTGTGACCTGCGGATGTCAGGGTTAGAGCCTATTGCTGCTATTGGTGCGCTTGTTAAAATACCTAAGGGTTTTCCCTAGAAGTTGAAGCTCCAAGGAGAAAGGTGGAATTCACCACCAATATTGGATCCAATATTGTCTGCCAGGGGTTCACTTTTCCCCTGGGACTGGCTCGCAGCAAATCCCTCTTCCACCAGCTTGCCCCCAGAAATGGCTGCATCTCCATGAATTCCCTGGCACAAGGAAGGACAAAATCTACTGTCTCCAGTTCTCCTGAGTACAGCCAAGCCTGTCAAAAAAAAAAAAAAAATTAAGGTATAAAAGAGCAGAAAAGAAAGATAAGCAGAGAAAGCCAGAATCAAAAAACAGCCTCTTCCAAGGTACAGATTTCTGATCCTTCCCTAGATATCTTGCTCCAGAGGTTCAAGAGCTCTTTTCTTTCTACAATTTTCTCCTGAGGATGCTATACTTTAACCTGAAAAGGGGACAAGGCACTCTGCTTTCTTGTTTCTCAGCAATAGTGTCACTAGTTATGAACGGGCTTCCATCCAAAGTCTGAGCGAGTTCTCCCCTTGTTCTTCCTATGCAGGCAGTATCAAAGGCATCTCCCCTTTCTCCTTCCGTAGGAGGAGCATCTGAAGAAGACCAGCCATTTGTTGGATTCTTAGTCTGGGCCCAACACTGTGCTAAGAGAAAGTTCCTAGGGCAAGGGGTAGGGCTCAGATAGAGGGACAATCTAATAGGCTCTGACGAGTTTGCAAGAAATGTGACATAGATTCCATCTCTCTCCCCCTCCTTCTTGCCCCCTCCCCTCTCCCTCTCCCCCTCTTTCTTGCCCCCCTCCCCCTCTCTCTTCCCCTCCCCGCCCCTCCTTCTCTCTGTCCTGCCTACAGCAGAGGATTCAGAACTCCAGACCGGAACTGCCCAACAGAGCTATCTTCCACAACAGACATCGTTTCTACCTAACGGTGCTGCTCAGTATGGTCATCACTAACACATGTGACTACTGAGCTTGAAATGTGACTAAGTTACACCTGAAATGTTTTGCTAAGAAAGTGGATTTTAAATTTTATTTATGTTTTCATTACATTAATGTTTAAAAAGTCACGTGTGACTGATGGGCAGCATTGCACAGCTCAGCGGGGGAAGCTGACGACGACAG
>PVJO010035106.1:0-10227 GCA_004026905.1 Hystrix cristata | reverse complement strand
AAGATAGGAGGTCTTATTTTGCATGAAAAGAGAACACATTATTTCTTCCATTTGTATGTTATTGTTCCACTTACATTTTAACTGATCACACACACACACCTTTTTTTTTTTTTTTTTGCAGATTAAGCATACCTATCTGCTCAATATTTATTTATCTATATGGCAAAGACATTTAAAAGTCTTCTGTCTTTTTGAAATGTTCAGTATGTCATGGTTATCAATAGGTGTCCTATATGCAATAGCAGAGCAGAACTCTGCTGTGTGACTTTAACTTAGTGCCCACAGATCACCCTTACTTCATCCCTCCTCCACACTGGTCTCCAGTAGCCATCATCCCACTCTCAACTTTGATGAGATCTAATTCCTCAGATTCCATATCTGAATGACACCACTCGGGGCTTGTCTTTATCTGTCTGGCCTGTGTTGCTTAATATCATGACCTCCAGTGCAATGCTTCTTGTCAGAAATGACTTGATTTCATCTGTAAATTGCTGAATTGTATTCTATTGTGTGTATTTACCCACGTTTTTATCCATTCACCATTTGGCAGACACTTCAGTTGTGACTAGTGCTACAGTAAGCAGGGAAGTGCAGCTGTTTCTTTGACAGAATAATCTTATGTTCACTGAAAATGTACAAGGTAGTGAAGTGTTGGATCATATAGTTGTTCCATTTTTTAATTGTTGTGGAACTTCCCTGATATTATCTATAATGGCTGCACTAATTCACACTCCCACCAACTGTGTGCAAGTGTTCTGTTTGCTCTACATACTTGCTAGCACTTGTTACCTTTAATCTTTCAATAATAGTCATTTTTATTACAGTGAGATGATATCTCATTCTTGTTTTGAGCTGCATTTCCCTGTCAATTAGTGATCTCTTGCATTTTTCATATACTTTTTGGCTATTTTTTTCTTCCTTTTATCTTCCTTTATCTATTCAGATTTTTAGATTTGGTTTTGAGTAATTCATTTTTGCTATCAGTATTATTATATCAGTTCATGGTATATTCTGAGTATCAACCTCTTGCCAGATATTTCGTTTTCAAATAATACATGCTCTTCTGTAATTTGTATCTGAACTCTTGCCTGTGTTTTTTGCTTTGCAGAAGTTTTCTAGTTTAATGTAATCCTATTTGTCTATTTTTTTTTTATTTCCTGGGTTATTTTAGGTTTTGTCAAAAACTCTTGTTCCTATTCTAATATGCTAAAATTTTCCCTACGTTTTCTTCTAGCATTTTCATACTTAAGCTTTTAATCTGTTTTGTTTTGACATTTTACTTCTTTCTTTTCTTTTTTTATCTTTTTTTTTTTTTCTATGTGCTATGGATCAAACCCAGTTGGTTATAAATGGTAGGCAAGAGCTCTAGAATTGAAATGTTCCCCAGGTCCTAAGTTATAGGGTATTTTTTTTTTTATACTGGTGAGATATACAGGTGCAGCGTCATCCTTCTCTGTGTGGATAACCCTTTTCTTCTGCACCATTTATTTAGAAGATTGTCCTTTCTCCGTTGTATATTCCTAACTCATTGGCTAAACATCAATTGTCTTTAAATCTGTAATTTTAGTTCTGGGCCCTCTTTTATGCCAGTAACCATGTTGTTATATTTATATAGCTTTGGAGTATATTTTGAAGTGAAATTTTGAAATGTATCCTTTTTTTTTCTTTTCCCTCAAGATAGTTTTGCCTACTTTGTGTGTGTGTGTGTGTGTGTGTGTGTGCGTGCTTGTGTTTGTAGTTGCATACATATTGTAGGATTTTTTCTATTTCTGTAAAGAATGTCTTGGTATATTAATTACCATTTCATTCATTCTATAGGTTGCTATATGTAGCATGGAAATTTTAACAATGTAGATTTCTTTACATGTGTGAGGGTCCTCTTCAACTTATTCTGCCAATTTTTTTAGATTTCGTGGTAGAAATTATGCAACTATGGTTAAATCTATCCCTGGGAGCTACATACGTGCAATGCCATTCTTCTTTGTGTGGTTATCCTTTCTCTCAGCACCATTTATTTAAAAGATATATTTAATATATTAATATAGATATATATGTATAAATTTAAAATTTTTTAAATAGGTTTCTTTTCTTGAAATTTGTTTCATGTAATTTGTTATTGATATAGCAAAGGCACTGATTTTTATGTTGATTATGCATTCCATAACTTTGTTAAATTTATTAATTCTAATAATGATTTACTGTTAATTGGTCCATGTGTTCTTTCAGGGAAACACTGGCAATGTAGCACATTTCATATAATATTATAGATGTTACTTTAATATATGTAGAAAATATCAAAGGAATGAGAAAAACAAGCAATTGAATGGAAGACTAAAGATCTAGTTTATGCATGAAAAGAAATTTAACCATTCCTTTTAGAAAGGTGTGCGTTTACTGCAGAGGTTTCTGAAGAACTTCGAATATATGTCTGTATTTATTTTTCTAGCTTATTAGGCCTTCTATTTCGCAGTCTTCTGTGGTATTAATAAATAAAATAAATCTGTACAGTATTTTCATATTAGCTTTTTATTTAGTGAGTAAAATACAGTAAAACATTTTGGAGGATCTACTGCTGAATGAATACATTAGTCAAGAAACATAAGTGCGTGGTAGGACAATGAATGAGACTCGGTGAGCGATGTTTATAATCACAAACAAATTTTCAGTGTTATGAACTTGTGCTCAGCAGTAAGTAATTCCCAGTTACACAGCTGAAACATGCCAGGTGATTGGGAAGCACCACCTAGAAAGTAATCTACAGACAATGAGGTATCTATAATCATGTATCAGAAACGTAATAACAGAACAAAATGGCACGCGGGCGATCACATCCTGGTGATTCAGCCACTAACAAGAGAACAAGAAACAAAAATCCCCATTAAAATGTTTGCAGTAAACATCGCCAGTGAGGCGCGTCTGACAAGCAGTCAGAGGTGAACAGTGCTCTTCAACAAAGCCTGTACTGTAAATAGATTTCTTTATTTTAAAACAAATGAACAATCCAACAGTTGATGCTGATTAATTTTAAAATGTGCTAAGTAAGGTTCTGGGGATTTATCTGAGTGTGCAACATGCACCTACAATATGTGAGGTGTTGAATGTGATCCACAGAGCCGCAAAACACTCTCATGTAAAGGCCACGTGATGTGTCTCGCTCTTATAATTTCCAAACAGGCAGTAAGTTACGCTGCAGTTACTGGGCATGTGGATATATGTTCACACATCAGAAACCAGCAACTAGTCAAGCAAAAAAGCATTCTTTGTTGTACTATGTAAATACACTTTATGTTATCTCTGTACACACATTTAGCTATCAGAGTTGTGAAATTTGTACAGAATTGCTGTATATGTGTACATGTGCCTTCCCATAACATATTATTTTTCTGTGACTACATGAATATTAAATGTAAAGAAATGCATGAGTACGTAATGGGGAAAAAGAGAAATAAAATTGCCTTTATTTCTCAGATAAAATGATTGTTGATGTAAAAATAAAACTCTGAAGAACAAACAAAAAATAATCTCCCCAAACCAATATATTATTATAACAAGGTTGCAGTGTACTGGATTCAAATACAAAGATCACTTTCTTGTCCACCACAGATTACAAGTGGAGTATAAAATACAAGCATGTGACAACTTGCATTTCCTCAACCCATAAAGAAATACTCTGTTTTAAATCCAACAGAATATATACAAGATATATTTAAGGAAAACCACAAAGCTGATGGAAGCAATGAAAGAAATAAATATATGGGATATATAGTATGTATTCAGGGAGAGAACTGCTCAAAATTATCAAAATGTTAATTCTCCCCAATCCGAGCTATAGACTCAGTGGTACATCAATCAAAAATTATTTTGTAAATACTGATGAATTTCTAAATGGTATAGCAACAGACAAAAGACTAGAACAGGCAGCACAGTACTGAAAGGGAACAAAGTCAGAATCTTTTTTTTTTTTTTTTTTGGTGTCGGGGATCGAACTCAGGGCCTTGTGCTTGCAAGGCAAGGGGTCTAACCATTAAGCTAAATCCCCAGCCCCAAAATCAGAATATTTTAATGGATTGTATTGAAAGACTTCTTTCAGAAATCTGCTTTCTGGAAGACCTTGTCAGGAGAATAAGAAGTCATGTCAGACACTAAGAAACAAGCAAACAAACAAAACCAATTGCAAAAGTCATATCTGATAAGGAAGTATGTAACGGTCAATTTTACATGTTGATTTGCGTAAGTCATGGCGTACCCATTTGCCACTATCTCTGAATATTTCTGCAAGGCTGTTTCCAGATAACAGTATTTGAAACAGTGTGTCAGTAGAAGAAATTTCGGTCCCTCGTATAGCTTAGCATCATATAAAATATTTAAGGACTGAAAGGATTTACAGGTAGAGGAAGGGAGAATTCACCCTTCTTCCTGATCGCTTCAGATGGAGCATAGATCTTCTGCTCTCATCTAGAATTTCCACTATCCACTCTCCTGAATCTTAGACCTTAAAGATAAGACTGACTCATACCAGCAATATTCCTCAGTCTCCAGTTTACAAGTGGCTAGTTGTGGACATTTTAGCCTTTATAATGATGTTAGAAAATTTCTCCCAGTAAAACTAAATATCTATCTATCTATCTATCTATCTATCTATCTATCTATCTACCTACAAACCTATCTAATTAGAAAACCCTAATACATACTGTTATATAAATAATCTAAACGTTAAAACTCAACAAAGAGAAAACGGACAACCCAACTAACAAGAAAAAATAGGCAAAACCTGAACAGAATCGTCACTGAAGAATATGCACAAGCTGGGTGTGTTTGCACACTCATAATCTTAGCACTCAGGGAAGTTTGTGCAGGATGATTGTAATTTGCAGTCTAGCCTGGGCAACGGAGTAACTTAGCATGACCCTATCTCAAAATAGAAAATAGAAAATCTTTGCAGATGTAGAGCAGCGTGACAGCTTGGTAATGGTTAAGTCTCATTACCAGAGGGAAAAAGAAAAAGACAAATGCGGAGATGGTAAACAAGGACGTAAAAAGATATTCAACATCATATATGACAAACGTTAGATACCACTGCACACTTTTTGGAATGGCCAAAATCCAGAGCACCGACATTGAAGGAGGGCTGGGATATGGAGCAACAAGATATTCATTGTTTATGGGAATGTAAAATTGGAAAGACACTTTAGAAGCCAGTCTGACAGAACTACTCATACCATATGACTGGTAATAACAGATATTTATCCAAATGAGTAGGAAACTTGTGTCCATCCAAAAATCTAGGTACAGATACTTGCAGCAATTTTATTTATAATTACCAATACATAAAGGCAACCAATATGTCCTTTGGTAAGTGAATGGACACATAATTGATACTCCATCCAAGTAATGGAATATTGTCACTAAAAACGTGAGCTACACATGAAGGGAGATTAAAGGAATATTAAGTTAATGAAGAAATATTAAAGAGTAAAGGTTGCATATTTCGATTGTGTAGTATCGTGGATAAGGGAAAACTATGGAAAGACTATGAAGACTAGTATCATTGAGGGGAAAGGGAGGGAGGAATGACTATGTAGAAGAGAGAGGATTTTATGGCAGTGAAGCTAGTCTGCACAGTAATGTAAGGTGGATATATGTTATTGTACATGTGTCAAAACTCATAAAATGCCCAACACCAAAAGGAGTCTTGATGGATATGCTGCATTTTAAGTGATAATAATGTGCTAGTGTAGGTTCCTTAGTTGTAACAAATAGACCATTGTGCAGGACAATAGTGGAGGCAGTGTGCCAAGGGGAAAGTGCTGGATGCACATTTCCTGTTCTTTCTGTTTTGCTGTGGATGAGTCTAAAATTGCTGAAAAATAAAATCTATTTTAAAGAAAAAATGTTATTGTACTCTCGCCACGCTCCAAGCCACCTCCTTTCACGTTTCGGGGCTCCAGATTGGAAGGGCTTGGCCTGTGCTGGAATCCTGCTGCTGTGAACAGCTGACTGTAGCGCGTCTTGGTTTCTCCTGCGCCTCCAGCAGAGGTCACAGCCAATCAAATGCGCTCGAGTCATCTTCTAGCGATCTTGTGAGTTTAAATGAATCTGAGACAGTTGTCTGTGAGAAGCGCGTGTCAGTTCTAGATATGATCCTTTCCTTTCATGTGCAAATATTAGGCTTAAAAATTTCTTCCTTTTTTTTCCATGAAGTAGTTGTGGCAACCTCAAAGAAATTATTGAAATCCATATTATAAAACGAGGATTTCACTAAGGTTCTATCTCTGATCCTTTTCAATCCAAATTATATCTCAAGACGTATTTATCATTAACTTTTAAATGGTTGGTTTTATCTTTAGATGTTTATGTTTTATGAAACATGATTTTAATGATTTTATTATAAAAGATTATTCTTGACAGCATTTTCATAGTTCTCCCCACCAGAGGCATGTCCTATTTCTAATATATTCTTCGTACAAAAGGCACTTTTATTCTTTTCCAGTACTACAAAACATATATCACTTTTATCAAATATTTTCATAAATCTTTTTGCTAGTTCGTTTCCGCATCAATTCAATTCCTACTTATATAATTATCATATGTGATGAAACATTGTTCTTTTTAATAAGGATGCTTGAGGCTTTTTCATACGCATGAATTAGATGAATCATTTATCACATTATTATAATTTATTTTGATAAGAATAATTTTCTTTTCTACTTTGCTTCGGGAAAGTTTTCCTGAACTCCCTCAATTATATTTTCACAATTTTTGAAAAACATGAGACATTTTCCTGGCTCCTAAGGCTTTCCACTGAAATCATTACACATTCCATCATTTTAATTTTCTTTTTTTTTTAAAGGAACTTGCTTACTCTCCATTGAAAACCAAGTATTGATTAATCTGTTCCACTTTTAAGGTTATTTTTATTTTTACCTTCAATATACAGCTCCATTTCATTTCTTATATCAAGATATAGTTTGTAAAAATATTTGGTAGATTTTATAGTTAGCAAAAGTTGGAGATGGGCTTTGCTAAACTTTATTATAACCATAATCAACAACTTCTTGTGAGTCACAACAACAAATAATTCAATGTGATTTGATTGAACTCATTGGTGTCTTTCTTAATGGTAACATGATCCAAATTATGTTTCATGGAATTAAAGTGGAAGGTATTAATTGACGAGTATTTGAAGCAATTAACACGCTTACATTAAAGATATATGCACAGAGATACACATATTTATAATATATTATCTCCATGATGAATTTGAATTTTGTGACAGTTAATAGGCTCTGGCTAAACTTAGTCCTATGGGAAACGTTTTAGGTATTTTGACTTAAAAGTCTATTGACAGAGATAGCTGATTTATGGAGAGCATGTTTATGTATTCACAATCTCAAATGGGTGTGGAATATTTTCATCTTTTCATTCAATCCAGTACCTAGGATGAAAAGTGAATTAAATGTCCCCTTTTGCATTATGAGATAAATAATGCGAGCTTTACCTGTGATTTCTTGAATCAATATTATCATTTTACTTGGCTTCTATACATAGATCCAGTGTTTGTTACTTTTTCAGACCAAAATGCATTTTTTTTGTCTTGATATTTTAAAACTCTGCCTGTGCAAAATCTCTTTTCAAGTACGTGCACCCCTCTGATGTTTACCGCCATCAGACTGACAACCCCATGAGGAAGCTATGCAAATAGCTCTGTGAAGAGGAAAATTAAGCTCTGCTCAAATCAGTCTGGTCATCGTAACTGACACTTCAGTGGAGGATGAGTGGTGAAGTGCTCAGCACACCAGCAAGAAGAATGAGGCTGAGCAGAGGGCTGGCCTCAAAGGGCCACCTAGCACAGAAATGTGGACAGGCTGGTATGTTACTATGCCACCCAAGAACAGCTTGGGACATGTGGTTCAAAGCAAATGTCTCCATCATTCTGGTTTCCAGCATTGTTAAGGTACTATTTTTCTTGCAAATGTGGCTTTCTCTTACAGGTGTGGTTTTCATAAAACTTTTCTTAAAACAAAAAAAAAAAAAAAAAAAACAAAAAAAAACAACTAAGTTGCTTTACATTGAATATGTAACTCATCCTGACTTTTGAAATGCATATTGCAGGTGTTATTAGAACAGCTTTGCACAACATGGACAGAGAAGCCAGAGAGCACTACTCGGTGGTCATCCAAGCCAAAGACATGGCTGGACAGGTCGGAGGGCTTTCAGGATCCACAACAGTCAACATCACCTTGACTGATGTCAACGACAACCCACCTCGGTTTCCTCAGAGTAGGTGCCTGTTTTCTGTGACTTGAACACATCACTATGCATTTATGTAAAATAGATGAAATCATTCAATGTATAATGCTATGTTCTTAGCTAGGAATATTTTGCTTTTGTTTCCCTTGGTTCATCTTAATTTTCCTTTGCCAGGACTAAAGAAATTCCTTGATCCACTGACTCCTGAACCTGAAAGATTACCGGCACTATGTTAAATTATTCATTTCCATGTGTATTCATTTCCATGTGTATCATAGTTAAAAATAAAAAAAAGGATGTAATGGTACCATGTAGCAAAATGATATATTTGTGAAAATAACATGCTCTTAATGCATCAGTAGAGATTTTACTCATACAATTTGTATATTCTGTGAAAAAATTTGAAATATCTTCTGTGTGATAAATGAATGGTACAAATGCATGTGTGCATGCACAGACACATATACATAACAAAGGCTTTCACAAACCAGCATGAAATGACTTTCCCAGAATTATCTCCATTCTCAGCACATCTGAGACCTAGCTGTGGTGGAATATCATCTATTCCTAAAGTATAATAATGCTTTGTATGTCTTTATTTCAAATGAGATTTTTCTGCAGTCTCACTTCTTTAATCTATCTTCTATAAGCTTCTTTGAAATCTCTGTTGAAGAATTAACAGAGAGACAATTTTGGTTTCCTCTTTCTGTACCATTTTTGTGTGCGTATTCTCCTTATACTTATTTTCATAATTTCATGCTTCTTTACTACCATGAAAGCCTTTAATTAAGAATGACACTTGTGCTGTTGTTATCCCCCTGAACAGTTTTTGGTAAATGGTTGTTAAGTGAATGAATTAGTTGAATTCAAACACTCTATCAAATTATCATTGTTTAAAAACCCATTATTAAACACGTGCAAGCCAAGTTCACAGTTAAGTAAAATCCATTTTAAATATTGCTGTATTGTGATTTCTATCTAGATATCTCCTGAAAGCCTCATGAGTTCACAGAAGGGCCTTTTAAAGATAATTAGATTATGGGGTCATTATATTTTACTTGCTCTTAGGAGGTAGCTTTTGGCCGGAAGAGGTGGTGCGTTGGAGGCATGACCAGGAAAGGTACATCTCCCTTTCCAGTTTCTCCCTTGACCCTCTGCTTCTTGACTGCCATGAGGTGAACAAATTTGTTTGCACCATGCCCCTTTGCTATGCTGTTCTGCCTTGGAGTCAATCAACTATGGACTTAAACATGAACCAAAATACACCTCTGCTTTAATTTGCAGGCTTCAGGTATTTTGTCCCATGAATGGGGAAAGTGATCAAGAAAAATTTTGGTACTAGGAGTGGGACTAATGCCACATGGTTAGGGGGCCTTTGGAAATGGCCTGTGGGAGGAGTTTGAAAATGTTTCCAGATGCCAGCTAGAGAAGTCCTAGAATGCTATAAACCAAGCTTGATGGGAGATTCTGGTAAAAGTTCAGAAGAGAAGAACGCTTGTAAAAAGACAGGCAGTAAAGAGGAGGCTCAGGAGGTTTCATTTGGGAACCTGGACTCCGTTGTTGGATCCCAGGCCGTGTGTGTTATTATATGTCAGAAAAGGTGTCTGTGTTTTATCTATGTCCCTGTACTTTTTCAAGAGACTGAAATAAAGGGTAGCGAACTAATTGATCTGGTGGAGGAAATTTCAAGGCAGCCCAGCCTTTGGGCTGCAGTATGGTTACTGTTTGCTGTTTTTAACAAAACCTACTGAGAGAAACAGAGTAAAAAAGAGCATTTAGAAAGTTTTCTGTTTTGCCAGAAATCAAGTGCCTTGAAAGATGGAGCAGAGAAAAGCTGTGGGTGAAAATATTAGCATTAAAAAGAAGTCAAGTACCTTGGATCAGAACAATGGGAAACATGGTTTGAGTGCATGTGAGGAATCAGCAAGACCCTTCTCTTTGAAGCCTCCAGAATGCAAAACTGTAAAGCTTTTCTCT
>PVJO010035105.1:0-10236 GCA_004026905.1 Hystrix cristata | reverse complement strand
TCAGTACCAAGACCCCCACCTATGAGTGCATAAGGCTCTGGGGGACATCTAGATAAAGCTATAACATTCCATGTCTCCCCCCCAAAGACTCATGCACATCCCTTTATGCAAAATTCATTTAGTCCAGCTCTAAGAGTTGTCAAAGACCTAACACTTTCAGCACCATTGAAAAATCCAAGTCGAAGTTCTCCTCTGAGAGCTAAGGCAAACTCAGCTGAGAGCCCTGTAAAAATGAAAAGAAAGTTAAACATTTCCAACATACAGTGGTGCAAGATAAAAATTCCCATTCCGAAAGTTAGAAATAGGGGGATAGAAAAGAATGGAACCAAAGCTAGTCCAAAATCCAGTAAGGCAAACATGATATCTGATAGTCCCTTATCCAGCACGTGGGGCAATCTGTGGCAAAGCGTGAAATTCAAAGAGTGAGGGTGGCCCCGCAACTACAACTGTGGTCAGAACCCTCGTGGCCTTTATTGTGTGTCAGCTTTGTGCAATTCTTGTAGCTTTGTGAAGATGATCCATGTTCCTGGCTTCTCCAACCTTCCGGGATTTCCACTGTACTTTTGATTTCACACTCACAGCTTCACACACTGCCATCTCAGGGCCTTAATTCCAAACACTTCTTCTGAAATCTGGGTGGAAGCTTTCCTGGCTCCACAACTCTTGCATTTTCTGTGTGTCTAAAACCAGCACCATGTGGATGATGACAAGGTCTGTTGCCAGCTGGAGCAGTAGTCAGGCTTCCTTCTGTCCTGAATTGTTGAGTACTATGATCCCAATCCCAAGGAAAAAAATCCCTAGGCCCCTGCCATTCTTGAAAATAGTTCTCTCACAATCTCTTCTACAAGCAAAGTCTTTCACAGTCACAATTTTGAGGTTGCAAACTGTGGAGCCTTGCTGGTTCTTGTGATACCCTCAGCCCATCATTTTTATTGTCAGGTTTCCAAGTTCTTTGCTTTTTAATGCTAATCTTTACAGCAAACAAGTTCTCCTCTGCCCCATTATTGGAGGTCACAGCTTTACCAGACCTTCCTTCCTGACCAAACTCAAAATTTTAAATCATTCTGGTGGGCAATTTGCTCTTGATTCTCAAAGTACAGTTAGCTAAAAGTCCCCGACATCATCCATATCACAGCTACATTGGACTGCATTGAAATTTCTTCCGTTAGTTTAATTAGGCCACTCCTTTTAATTTCGGTTTCCTGCAGTATCTCTGGGCATGTGTAAAATGCAGACAAATTTTCCGCCAAAGTATAACAAACGTAGTCTGTAGTCCAACTGCCAATGCTGTGAAACCTCCCGAGCCTGGTCTTTACTGGCAGCGTTTCTATCAGCTTTCTGGTCTTCTGAGCTCTGACCATCAAACTCTGCTCACAGAATTAATTCTAGGGCTTCTTCCCCAGATGGCATCTCCAAACCTTTCCAACTTCTCCACAAGCCAGTACCAAAGGCTTCTGAACCACATATTCAGGTAATGTCACAGCAACGATCCCACTCCTGGTACCAAAATCTGTCTCAATCAGTGTTCACTAGAGAAAAATTTAATAATAATAATAATAACAAACATAATCATAAACACAAGTCCTCCAAGGTAGGCTTATAAGGTTCACCAGCAGGCAGGTGTGGAAGAGTGTAAAAGAGCTGTCTGCACACTGGAGTTCTAAAGGAGCCAGTCAAATTTTAAAAGTCTGGAGCTCGCTAGAGTCCCTGTGAGTCCCTACCAGCAGGCTGTAGAGTGTGTGGTTCAAGGCTGAGAAGTCCACATTGGAAGCCGGGAAATGGACATCTAAGGCAAAGGCGAAGACTGAAGCTCCTTTGAAGAAATAGAGGGAGCCTTCCTTCTTTCCCTGTTTTATTCCATCCAGGTTATAACCCTATTGGTTGGTGCCACTCATACCCAGGATGGGTCTTTCATCTTCAGGAAATCCCTTCAATCCCACTTGGAACTATGCTAAGATACTGAGTTGGGCATTTCTTACTCAAGTTGACACAACAGTTAACTATCACAAATGGAAATAATTGGACAATAGATTAGGGAAGAATAAATTTTCTGACCATGGGATGCAGCAGATTATGAATACCAATTTAATTATTAAACAATTTCTTTGAATGTTATATGTTGCTTCACAGTGCAAAAAAAATTTATAGTATTTCTCCAATTTCTTTAGTCATTATTCCTGAAGTGGAGTTTATTTGTTATCAGCTCTACTTTTGCAAGGGAATATCAGCTGTTAAATCAATATGGACTAAGAAAACCCTGGTACAAGACAACTTGTTCAAATAATCATCTACGCAGGAGTATTTCCATACCATTTCAAATGATCTCTTTAAGGAAATTAGATAGCAGTTAAATATGGTGCCTTTGTGTAAAAGGCAAGATATCAAATAATTTATGATCATCTCTCATTGCTTGAACTCCAATAACATTTTTATAGGTAGAAATACACACTCTGACACTGTTTCCTATTGGAAAGGTGTTTTTAAAGTAATTTGTTAAAAATATACTTGTAAGACAAATGGAAAATAAACCTCTCACAGCATCAGGGACAAAAAATATTTTTTTAAATTGGTGTCTATACAGATATATCTAACAATAGATCAGTATTTTAAAAAATAAAAGTGCACATTCACAGAGAAAGAGACAGAGGGGCAGAGAGAGAGGGGAAAGGGGGAACTATTATTTTTTGTTCTTTCTGATTTAAGTGCCTACTATAGGTTAGAGCAAGACAGAGAGAGAGAGTAAAAGAGATGTTAAAATGTTATTTCTTTTTATAGGAGGAAAACTTCTGGATAAAGTTTGAAACCATAAGGGGCCTCAAGAGAGTGAAACACTTCGTTTTTCAGAGCCTTGGTTTTCCTGCCGATGAACATTAGAAATGAAATTAAAATATGGCACATGGCTTGAATTTGCATGTCATTTTTCCAAATCGGGGATGCTAATATTTTTGTATCATTCTAGTCACTCTTGTATTAATATGTGCTGGAATTGCAAGCACAGAACATTTCCATTTGACTCTCTCACTCAATGCAACTTTAAGTATTTCCTCAGTGGCTAACATAGACAAAGATATGACACTGTGTATATTTGAGTCTATAAAATATTCCATACATGAATTTATAAATTGGCTGTCTATCATTAATAACTTTTAATTTTTTTTATTTAATTGAAAATTGAGCAATGGCAAATAAACTTACATCCTTGTGATTTTTGGAATTATTTATTTTCACTTTTACATTTTGGTAACTAATTTTGCCTCATCAGAACTTTCCATAAATCAGATGATATGGAAATATATTTTTCCTTAAATATCCAACTTCACTTTAAAAGCCCTGGATTGCATGCCATAGACATTTAACAGTCCAAACTCAAATGCTTCTTTAACTGGGAAGAGAGGTTTGTTTTCTATTTCATTTGTAGTTATTATTGTTATTATTATAGTTATCATTACCTGTCTATGTCTTCTTCTTTCTGGTATTTTTTATTATGCAGTAGTTAAATGTTCTGTTTACTTCTCCAAAATCAGCTTTTTGGTTTCTCCTGCAATTTCAATCTCATAGCATTTCCCCTATTAAGTCTGGAGAATGACTCTGAGGCCCTGATCTACCTCCGTAATTAACTCCACTCCACTATTGCTGCTTGCAGAACATTGTGTAATTTAGGATCCTGCACTTCATAATACTTTCTTGTTTTGGGATGTCTCACTTTTTAATAAAACTTAAATCAAAATAACTCTGAATACATTGTTTTTGCTCAGAATGAATTCATTGATATTACTTTCTCTGGAAAAGGTGCCTTTGAGTGATCAGTGCGCAATTCTCTTAAACTTCAAAGTATAAATACAAAAAAAAACTATATTTTTCTTGACACATTAGAAATCCAAATTTTTTTTGCTAATAGAAATAATAACTCAAACTATAATCGATCCCTTAGCAGTGCATCATTTTTTAATCTATTTCCCTCATTAATAAAAGGAAGCTTCTAGAATATGACACCATTGAACTCTGATTGCTAATGTATGTGATCATTTTAGAATACTAAACGTAGAACTGTTCCATTACTGAAAACCTTCCAGTGGGTCACATCACTTACTGTATTAGTCCCAAAGAGTTACACACAGTAAACAGGGTGACTTGTCTCTATAATTCCATTTTTTCTTATTCTACCCATCAGCTAACTCATCGCTGCTCATTTTAATGAAGAGGCAGGACATAATTGCGGCGCTCTCTGTTTCAGCAACTCTGAATGGTTCATTGTGGCTCCACCATATTGAGCAATTTCACAGTACTGTCCTTTGCACATGCAGTTTCTCTCACAATGCATTTCACCTTCATGTAGTTAGAAAGTACATTCCTTCAATCTGAATTACGTGTCCTGTTAGTTGTCATGGTGGTGGGAACTGCTCCTCCCTCTCTGTGCCACTGGACGTGTGCTACCTTTCTGTGTGGCACCAATCACACTGAAATGAGATTTCTTGAAATGCCCATAAATTCAACTTCATGCCCCTTTCTTGATAAAACAAATGAAGAGTAGCTATGCTTCCATAAAGAAGTGCTGAATTTTCACATTTTATTGGAATATAATTAAGTATTTGAGTTGCCAACAATTATTGTGATTTGTAGAAAAATGTTAAAATTAATTGGAAACCACAGAAATAGATTGATATAATTTCCTCAAATCCTTGAGAATTTCCTTTAAGAATAAGTTTCTATTGCTCTTCAGAGAGTCAAAACAGGCCAAATCCTATATTTCACTTTGTACAATTTCACCTTTTTTGCTCAGATATTTTTTTAGATGCTACTGAATAAAATTGAGGAAATTATGTTAATATTATTAATTTAAATAATATATTTACTATTGGTATAATAATATACATTTTCCAAAAGAGTTCCAAATACCAATGGAAATTGGAAATCAATTTATGTAGATTTATCACTATTTTTTTCAACATAATTGCCCTTCTTCAGATTAAGTAGACTCTTAATAATCAAGAAAATGTTACTTTACTTACCAGTATTAATTCAAGAAGGATGAGTACGAAGTACTAATGCAAGAAGTGGTTATAGAAACAATAGATATTATGAGATAGACAAGATTATGTATATCATATTTTAATGGCATTATTTCTGGTGTTTAAGTAAATTAATATGACTGATAACATTCTGAGTGGAGAATAAGAAGAAATGACCAGTAAAGTAAAAGCCAACAGGGAGGGGTGGGTGAATGGAAGGGAGGGGAGGGGAAGGGGGGAAAGAGGGGGGAAAACCAAGATGTATCACGTACAGGTACAAAATAACCATGTTGATTATGATCATTATGTATACAATGTACCAATACATGTTCTTGGTAAAAATAATAAAAAAATTAAAAAAAAAAAAGCCAATGAGAATTGAAATTCAAGAATGTGGTGTTAAGGTTCAGCCTTGTGAAGTCTTGTGAGCTTACCAATAACATCAAACTCATGCAATCACAGTTTTATCTCCTTATCTGAAGTATATAATCCAATATATATTAACATTTTATATAGGTTATTTAATAACTAAATGATGTGGTATTTTGAACCCAGTTGAACAATGCTAAAATGATCAAGCATAGGAGAGAGTAAGCGACAGATAAATATAGTGAAAAAAAATTCTAACATCAGTAGCTTATTATAAAAATTAAACAATAAAAATCCTTCCCCCATTTTTGTATACAGTTGTTAAAAATGATAAAATTTTAAAATGAATACCAATTAAATGACCAGAAAATTTTGCTGCTGCTGTGCTTGGTGCAAGCCATAATTTTACAGTTTATCTAAAAGATAAAAGTTTACAATGCTTAATAAATCACAGAAAGTGGGGTTAAAGAATTCATTGTCTTGATGACAAAAGTTAATTGCTAAGATGACAAATCAACAACTAGAGTTGTTTTAAAATGTTCTTCGTACTCTCAGTCAAATTTGGTTTTCCTTTAAAGAAGAAAGAAAGAAAGAAAGAAAGAAAGGAAAGGAGAAAGAAAGGAAGAAAGAAAGAAAGAAAAGCCTTCAGGATGAAAACATTAAATATATTTGTCACATCATACGATAAATCAGTTGGTTAAAATTACAAAATTGTTATGAATATGTATCTTATTCCAATCAAATAAAAACTGAAAAGCCTTGATAATACAAAATTGTCTTCTTCCTGGTGTAATATAAACTGACACATGTGCATGCTAGATTGCTTTTCTTTTTATGAACAGTTTTGTTGATTCCTTGGCTTCTTTTTCTCTCACTGTGAAACTATTTCATCACTGACTTAATTTCACTGTTCGCCTACTAAATTATGCCTCCCTTCATGTTACTGAGGTTCAAAGTCAGTTCAAGTTTAATTTTCTAGTATGCGTGAAATGCGTGAGTTAATTAGTTCTCTGTCAAAACTGAAGTAGTTGCTCACTTCTATGGTTGTCTGCAATACCCCTACCCACTGGCACTCTACTCATTATCAATAGCAATAGGGTGAATGCTCAATTGCATTGTTTCCCCTTTTCAATTTTTACACATAAACACGGTAGTCAAGTGTAGAATACAAGACCACCCTGTTGTACTCTATGTATATTTTATTAGCAATTTAATACGCACCTACTGCTTATTATAATTAATGTGATTTTATTTCCATAGAGATATATAAATTTTATTTTATATTTTGTATATTTGTAGGACAAGGGCCAAATCAGTACATTTGATAAGTATTTCAAAATTGAAATAACCCTCAATAAATGAATTTAGATCAAACTCTAGACTGTGGAAACTTTTGCCATGTGGTTGAGGTTGGGTTGTGTATAGTAACTAAACTCCCTTCTAAACACATGTGCGTGGGCGCACACAAACACACACATACTTTAGAAGAAAGTAATTTTTCTGTTCCACAACGTGTGAGCTGCAGTTCTGGAACACAGCCTCCTTCAATGTTTCAGGATAATACTTTCAGTACGTAATCTACTTATGAAAATCAGCCATCCTGGTTTGCCTGGGGCAACTCACTGGACACAGAACTTTCAATGGTAAAAAGAAGGAATGTCCCAACTCATCTCTAACTGAGGCGAGTTGATCACCCTGTATCCCTCTACTGCAAAAAGTCAGTCCATTATATAAAGTCGTTTTTCTATTTTACAGGTAAAGTTCAAATTTATGAACTTAAAAATACATTCCCAGACCACAGAAGATTGTCTTGCAAACATTTGTTACATAACTTGTATTTGTTGCAGGAATTCAATGGGAAATAGTACTAAAAGCAAATATTATTTTAAAGCAATAATTCCAAGTATTAATTAGAGGAAATTAAAATGAAATTAAGTGAGAATTTCCCTCAGAAAATATTGATTCATTTTGGTTTAAATAAAATGTATGGAGAAAAATTAATATTATGATGTTATCACAGTTCACTGTGAAACTGAAGATATTGACAGTAAAGACTATTGTTCTACTGGAAATTAACTGAGATATAAATGAGAGACCACTTTAGAGAAGTGAATTCAACAAAGACTGCTATTTGGTCATACAAATGACCTTGAATTATTAAACTCTCTTTTTACTTCAGTTTACAAGAACTAAGAAAATAGTGTTTAAATGAACAATGACTATTAATTAGTTATCATGTAAATAGGAATTCAGATAGATTACTTTTTCTTCAATAGCAGAATTTTCAATATTCATACTCAAAAGGAAAAACTGATTGACTTAAAAAGCATCTTCTTTGAATAATGTAACATTATGATGAGGAGACTTTAAGGATTTACAATCAACTTAATAATAAATAATTTTCCACTGCAATATTATTGCAGAATTATCAATTTTTTTAATATTCCTTTCCATATTACATATTTTCCTTATGGATTGCTTCCAGAAAGATAGTGATTTTCTCAATAAATTAAATTAAATTAAATAAAAAAATGAGTCAATAAAAAGAGCTGTACTATATTTTCAGGTTTCCTCTTTTCTTTTTTATCCAGTAAGGCAGCTCACAGATATTCAAAGTTTGGGTTTATTTACTCTTTTGGCTTATACCCACCTGTTCTCCTAAAGCCTCATGCAGGGGTAAGTGAGGCTTTTCAGGGGTGTCTGGATCAAGGGAATATGAACACAGATTAAGGGTGTATGGTGACTAAATTAGTCCACTGGTGATTTAGAATCGTTCTGACTGTGAATACTGGGAAGTCCCACTCTGGTTGTGGGCGACACCAACTAGGTTTGTGTCCTTAATGAAATAAAAGAGAGAGTGGGGCTGCATGTTTCTGCTTTGCTGTCTCCTGCCTTCCCTGCCATGGACTATTTCTCCTCTGCTGTGCCGCCCTGCCTTGGAGTCAGCTAACTATGGACTGAAATCTCTAGAAACTGTGAACTACAATTAACCTTTCCTCCTTTAACTTGTAGGTGTTGGGCATTTGTCCCAGCCATTAGAAAGTAATTAAGACATTTACTCAAAAGCTTCGATTTTTCTACTTCATTATCTTACTTCACTCATATTCTGTACCTCACTTTAAAAAGTATGTTGCACATCCTCTTTCTTACTGATGGTGTGAAATGTGTAGATGCATCACAGCTGTCACCAAAACATACAAGTTGTAAATGAGAAGTCAGAATCACAATACACCCAACCTCCACAGATAATCAAAAGAAATAAATTGCTCCTAACTTCCTCTAAATTTTTGAAGGCAGGGGGAAAATATATTGATGCTATGATAATTTTGGAACAGTAATAAGAGCTCCAGTTTGCCTCCCAAATACTCCCTACCCATTCAAACTCCATCTAAAGTCACAGTACATTCATTCACTGTATACTCACTCAAGATAGAAGGGTCAAATAACAGGTCATTTTTTCTAGCACTCCTTAAAATCTAAACTTGGCAGATTGTTTTTCAATCAGAAAAGCCAGAGACTCTGTGCTACATTCCTCCCTGACACATTTGGTACGTTTTGAATTTAAATATTGAAAATATCGCTATTGAAGAAAATGTAGTCATTCTGAATTTGTATGTGCTTGATGACTAATTAATAGTCATTGCTGATTAAAACACTCTTTTCTCAGTTCTTGTAAACTGAAACGAAAAGACAGTTTAATGATTCAAGGTCATTTATTTGAACAAACAGTTTTCTTTGTTGAATTCAGTTTCTCTAAAGTGGTCTCTCTTATATTGCAGTTAATTTCCAGTGGAATGAAAGTCTTTTCTGTCAATATCTTCAGTTCCACAGTGCACGTAGGTAATGCTCTTAGGTAAAAATTTCAGAAGGATCCTCCCAGCATCTCTGTGAGCAGGAATTCATCTTTCTCCTGTCAGTGTGCTTGAAATCATTTGGTGCCTGGTCCACCCTGGTCCTTGTCGCTCAAGCTTATTGTCAAATATCTGGTATTATGTCTAAATAACTCCTTGATTCTTGTATTACAAGGTACAAATGAGAATTACATACCACTGGTCCTGCTGTCTGTACTAGCCTTAAAAAATAAACCACCAAGAAAACAAAACTGCAAAACAAAACAACTAAGAGATAATTCAAGCATAGTTTTATATTTTTATTGTTTTCAGTGAAGCAATCTCTCTAAAATCATGTCAATATAAGTACCATGCTGCTTTCCTAGGTTTATTTGTACAGTGATAGATGCAGAATTTATTAGCACTTCTATCTCCCATCACAAGGAAGATTACAAATCCAACAGAAACAATGCACCTTAATATGCAACTAGCTCAATGACATTTATACAGTTTGAAATTTGATATTTTAGTGTAAAAGGAATAAGTCAAAGCTTTCAGTGATTTTAAGATTTGGAAGTATATAACAGAACTGTATTTTCTTCTTACTCAGTTTATTTAATTAAATAATGAAAATATTTTAGGTTATTTTTCATTTTTGGTGTGATTCCAATTAGTTATATCATCATTTAAATCACACAAAGACTTGGACTTTAAGAACCACCCTTTGTCGTGACATAAGAAAATTGTGACTGTGAATCCATGTAGACCACCCTTAGTTGAAGCAATTAGAACAAAGTTTACTTGGTAGGAATTGCATTCAAGACATTGTCAAATGTTAATAACTTCTTGGGCTAAATGGTTTAGCTGTGCTTTCTCCTGCTAAATTCAGAGAGGATTTCCTCAGTGGAAACTCATAGAAATATAAATTATTATACAATATGCTTTGAACAGAATACATTGCCATAGTCTGTCTCCAGATCTTACATTTTTTTATTGTTGGTGGTGGTGCTGGTTTTTTTTTTTTTTTT